>OZ024763.1:27264244-27266744 GCA_964016885.1 Eledone cirrhosa | reverse complement strand
ATGGCCTAGAATCAAAAGGCCTTAAAGTTAACTTGTCTAAGACTAAAGTTCTAGTTTGTAGAAAGGAAAATAGGGCACAAGTGCCCTCAGGGAAATGGCCATGCTCAGTGTGTAGGAAAGGAGTAGGTAGAAATTCCATTTTATGTCCCAAATGCAAAGAATGCGTACATAAAAGATGTAGTGGGATCACAGGTAAACTATCTAAGAACGTAGACTTTATATGTGGCCACTGCTCAGGTGCAATAAGTCGCAAGTGTGCAAAGGATACTAGCTCCTTCTATTGCCCAGATGGTTCTATAGAAATAGTAGACACTCTCCGTTACCTGGGTGACGAAATCAGCAGTGGTGGAGGGTGTTCTGAAAGTACAGTAGCCAGAGTCAGAACGGGATGGAAAAAGTTCAGAGAGTTTATACGGCTGTTGGCCACAAAAGGTTTCTCTCTAAAAATGAAAGGCAGATTGTATGATGCCTGTATACGAACAACAATGCTACATGGCAGTGAGACATGGGCCTTACGTGCAGAGGACCTGCGTAGACTGGAAAGGAACGAAGCATGCATGCTCCGTTGGATGTGTAATAGTAATATATGTGAACGGCAAAGCATAAATGAACTAAGTGAGAAATTAGGAATAAGAGGGATCAATGCTGCTTACTTGAGAGAAGACTACGTTGGTATGGTCACGTGATGCACATGAAAGACGACAGCTGCCTAAAAAAGTGCAGGGCGATCAAAATTGATGGTAGTTACGGAGTAGGTAGACCCAGAAAAAACCTGGGATCTGATAAATTCCAACCTCACACACATCTCTCTAAGACAATGTCTCTGGACCGAGATCTTTGGCGCTACTCAGTAATACAGAAGACCCACCTTGCCTATGTACAAAGCGGAACCTACAGTCAGTAGGCACCTCTTAACCAAATATACACCCAATCCACTACCCCTACCCTATCCTCCCACTCCCACCAACAGCACGAGATAATGAGATCGAGATCGTGTAGGTGTCACGACAAAAAACACACACAGTCCACGCTGTAATGTGGTCGTGTAGGTAACACGGTAAAAAGTTCCCAGTTCCACACTGTAAATGTGGTTGGTGTTAGGAAGGGCATCCAGCCGTAGAAAACCTGCCAGATAGTCCTATATGAGCGAGACACGGTCACCCGACCAGCCTTGCCTCAAGTGGAACAACTCCCGTCTAACCCATGCTAGCGTGGAAAATGGACGTTAAACGAAGATGATGATGATGATGATATATATATATGTGCATGTGTGTACAGGTTTCTACAGACACATACATATGGAAGTTAGACGTTAAAGGATGATATATATGATTAAAAAGTCAAACACGAAAGAGGAAAGGAAAGCAACAATGAATTATATATATCATCATGTACATATATATATATATGATATGTATGTATGTATATACATATATATGATATGTATGTATGTATATACATACATATATATATATATGTGTGTATATATATATATAATATATAAATACATATATATATATATATAATATATATAATATAGATATATATCTACCATACTCATCATCATGTTTAAATGTATATATATATATATACATATATATATATATATATATATATATATATATATATATATATATATATATATATATATATATATATATATATATATATATATATATATATATACGATATTAATAAATGGAAACTATATTTATAAAACCATATTTATTTCAGGGATACCAAATTAAATTATGGTATGCCTTCATCAGACAAAATACAATATATAACAGTTTTACAAATAAGCTTTGACGTACCCTATTAAAATGCAACCATTATTTTTGGAAGCCATAATATCGTATATCTACTCCAAATACTTGTCGAGTGCTTTATATCAGTTATAAAAATATTTACATGTTGTATCCCAACAATTTTAAATAGAACTTTTGCATATATATATATATATATACACACACCCCACACCCTTCCACCACCCGTTTTACCCCTTTTTAATTTCTATTTATTTTGATCATGCTTTATTTTTATTTTTATTTGTCTCTCCACCACTCCCCTACACACCCTTTGAACTCTGTTCCCACACACTTCTCACCTGAGGAAGGACTTATGCCCGAAACGTCGTTCCCCACCACCACCCCACTCTCCAGAGCGTGAAATTAATAAACATTCGTTGTACTGCCTCTCTGTTTTGTTCCTGTTCAAATTTTTCCATTATATATATATATATATAAATATATAAATATATATATATATATATACAGGGGTTGGACAAAATAATGGAAACACCTAGCATCATAGCATCATAATTTTTAAATATCTCTAGAACCGCCGTCAACAGCTTGTTTATTTTTATTGTTCTCGAGGTGGTCATTAAGCTCTGCAGTAATTTTGGAAGCTGTACTTTTGTGATCCTTTCTAACAATTCGCGTAAGAGTCTGACGCTCCCTATCTGAAAGTTTTGGTTTTCTTGCGGAGTTTTGTTTCG
>OZ024763.1:27256744-27259244 GCA_964016885.1 Eledone cirrhosa | reverse complement strand
GTGAAGTGACTAAGACTAGAAGACTCACCCCTGGGCAGGACACCAGTCCATCGCAGGCTTAAAGCCTGTCCTAACCCAACAGGCTAATCAGACCTGTGATTATCCCCGTTTCTGGGGCATGAAGTGACTGAGAGTACAAGACTCACCCCTGGATAGGACACCAGTCCATCACAGGGTTAAAGTTTCTCCTAATTCAAGAAGCTAATCAGGTTTCTGTGGCATAAAGTGATTGAGAATACAAGACTCCCCGCTGGACAGGACACCAGTCCATCACAGGGTTAAAGTCTGTCTAGAGCTCATAGGCTTATTAGACCAATGCTTATTCTGGTTTCCGTGGTGTTAAGTGACTAAGAGTACAAACTCACCCCTGGATAGGACGCCAGTTTATTAGTGTTAAACCCCCAGCTATTGCTGGTACTCATTTTCAGCTGAATATACTGGAGCAACGTAAAATGAAGTGTTTTATTCAAGAACACAACACAAAACCGAGTGCAGGAATCGAACCCGTGTCATTAATATCGTAAGCCCAACACCTTCACCACTGGAGCAACGTCAAATGAAGTGTTTTGCTCAAGAACACAACACACAACCCAGTCCATGAATCGAACCCACGACCAAATGAGGTTTATTTTTCAACATAGTCCCTGGAAAGAAACGATGCAGTTTTTAATTTAATAAATAAAAAAATTGAAATTAATGTTTGCAAGATTTCACAGCTCTAGCATCACTCCTTCATAGATAGCCTATGAACTTTTCAGTCGATCCTTATATATGGTGTTATAGATAAATAAACTGTGTGAGAAAACAATGGAATTGCTATGGATAAAAGGTCCGCTTGATCAGATAGGGTTTTTCGGCTAAGCAATAAAGTGAACACACACACACACACACACACAAATCCCGTCGAGGTTAGCTTTGCATTTCATCCTTACGGGGGTCGATAAAATAAAGTAGCAGTAACGCACTGGGGTCAATTTAATCGACTTTCCCTTCCCACCAAAATTGTTGGCCTTGTGTCAAACATAGACAACAATTATTAAATAAATTTATATATTTTATATTCTAAAATAGACTCGTCCATTCTTCTGAGCTTTATTTAATAATTGTTTTCTACGTTTGCAAGGAACGGGCATTCGATTCATGAACATCACTGTTTGCCTGTTCTCTTGTCACTTCAATTTTGGATTACCTCCTTCATTGTAACTTTATTATGTAAGGCGCTGTCTGACGAGAGCATGGCACTAGCTTCTAAACTGAATTGCGTAACCAAAGTCGTTCTCGAAATACGTATAACGTCCTTATCAATAAATGACTTTATCATATAAACTTTGTATTTCATTTCCTTATTATATATATATACCTTTAGTATTTAAAGCGGCCATAACGGGCCAGAATTCTCTCACCTCTTTTTGTTCAAACCAGCCGTAATTGGCCACTCATACTGATGTTAAAGTATTTTTCTCAAAATAAATAACTCATAGATTCAATATTATGTGAGATAAAGCCTTTACAATGAAAATACAATAGTATACAATAGTATATATAGAGTAATGTAAATGTTAAAGGGTTAAATATATATACTGTATATATATATATATATATTTATACAATAGTATATATAGAGTAATGTAAATGTTAAAGGGTTATATATATATATATATATATATATATATATATATATATATATATATATATATATACAGTATATATATTTAACCCTTTAACATTTACATTGTATTTCTTATATATATATATATTATGAAATAAAGCTCAGACGGAACGAATACTGTAAAACAGGCATGGGCAACCTTTTTCGAGAAGCAGGCCGCTTGAGATATGGCTCATCATCAGGCTAATTTACATTCGTGCCTACATTTAAAAAAAGAAAGGGTGGTAACTCAGATTGAATTGATTTGTTTCTTCAGAATTACTACACGTTGTTTTCCTCGATCGTAAAAATGATAGAAAGATAAATTACGAATGATAAAAAAATCAGAAAGATTTCTCTTAGGTGGCTTAGGCGAACCATTCAGAAAGCTTCACGGACCGCAGGTTGCCTATGATTGCTGTAAAGCATTCTATCAGACGTTCTAACGACTCTATGGCGAGTTTAAATCATTAAAATAAATAAAAAAACTAGAACAGACGAGTGTAATTTTTTCGAATTCGGCAAAAAGTAAAACAAAAGAGTTAAGCCAAGATGTCTGCCCGTTAACTGTCCTTATTCAATTCGATTGTTGTAACTTTCTCAATTTAAGATGTATCGGACTTAAATATCCCGAGTATATTAGAGTCTCGAATTTGGGGTAAGTGTACCCGAAAAGGAATACATTTGATGGGACAGGATTTAAATATATTACTGAAGTCCTGAGGAAAATTTGAAGTAAGTCAATTCGATTTTCTTTACTAAAAGATTAATTTTTCTTCTTATCGTTTTTGTTTTTAAATATTTTTCTCCTCCTTCCTCCTCCTCTTCTTCTTTTTTTTCTTCTATATAAGA
>OZ024763.1:27249244-27251744 GCA_964016885.1 Eledone cirrhosa | reverse complement strand
GTACACATATATGTATATATATATGTATATATATATATATATATAAATATATATATATATATATATGTATATATATGTATATATATATTTATATATATATATATATATTTATATATATATATATATATATATATATATATATATGTATATGTATATATGTATTTATATATATATATATACACACACACCCACACACACACCCACACACACACCCACACACACACACATAAACAACCACACATTTATCTTATTACCAGTTTCACGCTGGAACTGTCTAAATTATTATCATGTTAATTTTAGTTTTAAATTTCGTTTAAATTTCTTTCCCCAGTTTTCAAATAAACAAAAACGATAGAACAACCAATTCTTGAATTATTTAAACAAACCACACGTTATAATTATCTTGTTTATTTATTATTCATTTCCATAATTATAGCCCTAATAATCTCAAATGATTTCACATAAATTTGCATATACTACGTTAGATATTTACACAGATATTAGTATACATACATTTGTGTATATATATATATATATATATATATATTCACACAGAAGCTTGGAGAGGTTACAAACTGAAACCGCTCGAGCGCAGGGTCGAATCTCCACATTTGGCAGTAATCGGTATAGCGTCGGACACCTTGCTTTGTGGCAGAGAGTTACGGCCCTTTACGTATTGAGTTTAAATCTCAATACGTAAAATCATGTTATAATCATGTTCATGTTCACTTAAAAATCATTTTTAAATAGATAAAATATTCACAGACATCATAAAGAAAGGAGTGCGGGACTGCGTCCAGAATATATATTTTTTTATCCCGTTTGTAAAATAAGTTGGATCACTTTGAATAAATAATTGTTTCTACTTTTGGCACAAGGCCAGCAAATATCCCCCAGTACATTACTGGTACTTTATTTTATCGACCCTGTAAGGATGAAAGGCAAAGTTAACCTCGGCGGGATTTGAACTCAGACCGTAAAGGGACGTAACTATGCTTCAAAGCAGCATTGCGTCCGACCCTCTACCGATACTGCCAATCTACCGCCCTCTTTGAATAGATAATGAATGAATATTACATAATTTATGTACTAAATTTCGTAACTATTAATTTTATTGCTTATTTCAAGATTCACTTCTTTAAAATTTTCAAATGTCACACTTCCGTTTAGCGCCCGTTATATTTTAATACTTATTACATCGCTTATATAAACATTCATATATTTCCGTCGTTAATTTTCTCCTAATGCAGTTTATATATAATATCGTCTTTTTTTAATGTATCATGGATTACTTTACTGATTACATAAGAGAGTGTAACGCAGTCTTCGTTCAATTCCAGTGTATAATGTCAATTACGATTTTATTTGATGTATTATATCTAAATGCATATATATTTGTGTATAATAGTATAATATCAATATGCACACTACACATGCTAGCAGAAGACCACCTGAAGGGTGGTTTTTCTGCTAGTGTATATAATGTAAAATGAAATTGGATGGCCCATATATATATATATATATATATATATATATATATATATATATATATATATATATATATATATGTGTGTGTGTGTGTGTGTGTGTGTGTGTGTGGTGTACTGTCTCCTTCTCTTTCTATCTCTCTCTATTTATGAAGGTACCGATTTACGCGAAATTTCTTTTATTCCATCTGTATTCCCATTTCAGAGGCAACTTCCTTTCAAAGTATTTTCCCTTTATGCGCCGTTTTGGCTGTATTAGATTATAGACAAGCACACAATCACAGAGCTTTAGTAGTATATAAATAAACACTTTAAAACAAACAGTTTTCTATCATGGAACAAGAGGTGTTTGGAACCTAACTTAACAAATGTTACTGCTGTATCTGCACTATTTCACATTACCGCCAGCTGTAATGTGTCAACACACAAAAGACATTTTTTAAATGCTCACAACTTCCCATATTTCAGTTTCCATGTACAAATATTTTGGCTAGGAGCAAAGATCTCAGTAGCAAATATGATGAAAATGATCGGGGGAGCGAAGTAGCGTGAAGCTGGTAGGTTGGGGTTGGGTGGCGGGTTAAACCACATTTAATGTTTCAAGATTTTTGTCTTAAAATGTTGATTGCTCATTTCTTTACCTAAACCACCACCGGCAGCATGCTTTGACCTTTTTATTGCCACGGTGTTTCAAAGAATCGTTTCAATACACTTGACAAATACTCAAACAGCTGCAGCGCTGACGAGCAAGAGGCCGTTTCTTTGATATTAAAACAAAGATGTCACGTCTGTCATGTTGTTGCGTAGAGAAACTTAATTGTTTATTATAGCTAATGGGCTTAAACGAGGCAGCAAATCAGCTGAATCATTAGAACATTTTATGAAATACGAGGAAAAGCTGAAAGGTTCATAGCCTGACTATGAAGGAGTGATGCTAGAGCTGTGAAATATTGCATACATTCATTTTTAACTCTTCTTATCTTAAAGAGACTATGTTGACAAATAAACCTCAT
>OZ024763.1:27231744-27236744 GCA_964016885.1 Eledone cirrhosa | reverse complement strand
TTGTTTTTCTCCATCTGAACACAGTCCTCTATGCTGATAAGACCTCTTCCACCTTCAGATCTCTTTAAGTAGAGTCTATCGACATCACTCCTCTTGTGGAACATGTTGTAGATAGTCAATAGCTTCCTAGTCTTCCTATCCATTTCTCTTTGTTCAGCAACATTCCGTTTCAGAATTCCCACACTGTACCTAATAATAGATACAGCTCGGGAATTCACTGCACTTATGACATTCCTATTTAGATGTGATTTTAATACGCTCCTTACTCTCCTAATGTACTCAGATCTTATCAATTCCTTTATTTTTTTGTTCTTGATGTCATCTGCCTCCAGAACACCTAAATATGTGTATCCTTCTTCAGTGTCAATTTCCTTTATCATCTCACCTGTTGGTACCTGGATTCCGTTGCTTCTGCTCAATTTACCCCTCTTCATCACTAAAACTCCACACTTATTAATACCAAATTGCATACATATATCACTGCTGAAAATACGGACAGTGTTAACAAGTACATCCAACTCCTTCTCACTTTTCCCAAAGAGTTTAAGATTGTCCATGAAGAGGAGGTGGTTGATGGTAAGCTCTCCTTTTCTCAACTTGTATCCTGCTCTCACTTTTCGCAATATAATGGTCAGGGGTATCAGGGCAAGGACAAAAACAGAGGGGACAGACTATCTCCCTGGAAGATACCTCTCTTGATCTTCACGCCTCCCAAGGATTCTCCACCCGATGTTAAATCTGTTTCCCAGGACTTCATACATATTATTATTATTATTATTATTATTGTTCTTTGAGTCTCAGTCATTGATGTTAGTTATCTGGAAAGTTTGTTGAAATGAATATCAAGCCACTACCTACAGCCTCAGTTATTCAGGACGTATCGGAGGGTTCTTGCTGTTCCCAGCAAGCATGCCTTTTGAAGTGTTCCAAAAAGCGGGGCGAGGCCAATTTTCTTTAACCATCCCTGGAAACTCTTTGAGATAGTACCTAGTGCGTCTATGACAATCGGGACCACTTTGACTTCATGGCAGTTCCAAATCCTTTTTACCTCCCACTTTAAGTCCTGGTATCGGTTAATTTTCTCCCTCTCCTTCTCTTGCACTCTCGTGTAGAATGGGCAGGCCAAATCCACAATCAGGCACGATCTTTTTTCTTTGTCCAAAACCACCAGGTCAAGTCCATTGTGTTCCCATTATTATTATTATTATTATTATTATTATTATTATTATTATTATTATTGGTGGTGCATTGGCAGTATCGGTAGGGTGTCGCACGCCATGCTTTACAGCATAAAGTTACGGTCCTTTACGGTCTGAGTTCAAATTCTGCCGAGGTTAACTTTGCCTTTCATCCTTACGGAGTGTACGTGAGTGTATATATGTGTGTGTTGATGTGCGCGTGCGTGCATGGGTGCGTTGCTTGTGCTGTGTGCGTGTGTGTGTGTGTGTGTGTGTGTGTGTGTGTGTGTGTGTGTGTGTGTGTGTGTGTGTGTGTGTGTGTTTCTACACTGACAGTAGAATCACGCATGATGGCGACAGCTGCGGCTGGATGATGTCTGTTGCTACACTATATTATGGCGACTCTGGCGGCTTTAATTTTTAGCTTGATCAATAATATATTGTGGCGAGAATAACAATTTATCTGGAAAAGACATAAAGACTCCATTTTAAACATTCTAATTAACACAGGCACAACATAAGACGGGTTATCAACCCTTGTCTGTGTGTGTGTGTGTGTGTTTGAGTGTGTAGTATATGTTTGTGTGTATGTGTGTATGTATGCCTGTATGATGTATGTATGTAAGTATATATGTATGTAAGTGTATATGTATGTAAGTATATAGGTGTGTGTGTGTGTGTATGATGTATGTATGTAAGTATATATGTATGTATATGTGTGTATGTATGTAAGTATATATGTATGTGTGTGTGTATGATGTATTTATGTAAGTATATATGTATGTGTATGTATGTAAGAATATATGTATGTGTGTGCGTATGATGTATGCATGTAAGTATATATGTATGTATATGTGTGTATGTATGTAAGTATATAGGTTCGTGTGTGTGTATGATGTATGTATGTAAGTATATATGTATGTATATGTGTGTATGTATGTAAGTATATAGGTTTGTGTGTGTGTATGATGTATGTATGTAAGTATATATGTATGTATATGTGTGTATGTATGTAAGTATATATGTATGTGTGTGTGTAAGATGTATGTATGTAAGTATATATATATGTATGTATATATGTGTATGTATGTAAGTATATATGTATGTGTGTGCGTATGATGTATGTATGTAAGTATATATATGTATGTATATGTGTGTATGTATGTAAGTATATGTGTATGTGTGTGCGTATGATGTATGTATGTAAGTATATATGTATGTATATGTGTGTATGTATGTAAGTATATATGTATGTGTGTGCGTATGATGTATGTATGTAAGTATATATGTATGTGTATGTATGTAAGTATATATGTATGTGTGTGCGTATGATGTATGCATGTAAGTATATATGTATGTATATGTGTGTATGTATGTAAGTATATATGTATGTGTGAGTGTATGATGTATGTATGTAAGTATATATGTATGTGTATGTGTGTATGTATGTAAGTATATATGTATGTATACGTGTGCATGTATGTAAGTATATATGTATGTATATATATGTATGTATTCATGTATATATCGATGTATGTATGGATGTATATTTGTAGGCATGTATGTATATATGTATATATGTATAGATGGATTATGGATATATGTATGTTATCAACTCTAGCATGTATGTGTGTAACTATGTGAGTATGTGTGTTTATAGTTTATAGGTGTGTGTGTGTGCATGTATATGTGTTATATGTGTATATATATATATATACATATATATATATATATATATATATATATATATATATATATATATATATATGATCAGAGCAAACAGCACGGACACTCTATCTCAAAATTATTTTTGAAAAGCATTTAGAAATGCGCAACCGGTAAAAACTTAAAAACTTAAAACCACAACTGAATACTAACCCATACAATCACTAATACTCTTTTATTCCTAATTAAACCATTTTTCAACTGTGAACAATTTGTCAGCATTTTCTATTCCGTTTACCAATATATATATATATATATATGTATATAGGTGTATGTATATATATATATGTGTTATATGAGTGTATGTATATAGGTGTATGTATGTATATATATATGTGTTATATGAGTGTATATATATATATGTATATATATATATATATATATATATATATATGTATATAGGTGTATGTATATATATATGTGTTATATGAGTGTACATATATATATATGTATATATATATATATATATACTTGAATATTATACTCCAGAAAAGCTGTCGAGTGCTTCGAGTCAGTTATAAACATATATATTTGTTGAATTACCAACACATTAAATATACCCTTTTGCTTATATATATATATATATATATATATTGGAAAATGTGTGTAATCCTTGGTACAGTTAGGTATATTAAGACAGGGGGGAAGAAAAAATGGCTTCACTTGTGCTTTCAACAAATTTATTTTCTTCACAAAATCCCAAAAGAATATTTCTTAAAAAAAATTATTTTATAAATTAAGTTGTTTATAAAATAATTTTTTTAAGAAAAATTCTTTTTGGATTTTGTGAAGAAAATAAATTTGTTGAAAGCACAAGTGAAGCCATTTTTTCTTCCCCCCTGTCTTAATATATATATATATATATATATATATAGGTGTGTATACCTATGTGTGTGTGTATATATATATATATATATAAATATATATATATATATATATATATATATATATATATATATATGTGTGTGTGTGTGTGTATATATTCATATGTATATATATATAGATAGATAGATATATTCATATAAATATATATATATATACATATATATACATATATTCATATGTGTGTGTGTGTGCATATATATGTCTATATATATATATATATGTATGTATATATAAATTCTTCTATAATCCCTATTTTCTATGGTTTCTGTGTTTACAGCGAAGTCCAGATCTGAATGTGGTGAGATTAATGATTAAAGACAATCCAACAACGAACTCCCTGTCGATATTTGGTCAGCACAAGCTTTTAAATATATATATATATATATATATATATATATATATATATATATATATCGTAATAATAATAATTTGAAGACTAAAGTAGCGATTCTTTGCTTAAACTTTAATTTATTTTAATAAATATATATATATATATATTTGGTGTGTGTGAGTGAAATTGGGAGTGGGGTGGGGGTTGGGGTGAAGCGAAATGCTTGGAATCGATCCCTCAGCATCGTTATCGTAAATTCAACATCCGTACCATTAGCCACGTGCCTCCTGTTGTTAACTGTAACAACTTCAAATAAAAAATTCGAGCTGAACGACTCAACGCGCAACTCAGATCCGAGGATCAAATTCAGGACTTAAACTCACGACCCTGAACTGAAATCAAACCCAACTTCACAAACAACTAAGGCATGTTCCTTCACTTCTCGTTTTTCTACAGAAGCTACTAGAAAAAAAAAAACGTCCACCGCCTTCTTATTATCACCGTATTTGGTCTGAGTTCCAACACTTCAAAGACCACCTATTTAACGGAATATTATTTCGTTAGTCTGAAACAAAAGTCTTGTATTTATCTACAAGGAATTAAATTCTGACAAAGATATCTTATAAAAGAACTTCAAAACGGATTTCTTGTTTTGAAATACAGGATTTAAAAGCATGGATTCACAAACAACTAAGCCATGTTCCTTCATTTCTCGTTTTTCTACAGAAGCTACTAGAAAAAAAAAACGCCCACCATCTTCACATTATCACCGTATTTGGTCTGAGTTCCAACACTTCAAAGACCACCTATTTAACGAAATATTATTTCGTTAGTCTGAAACAAAAGTCTTGTATTTATCTACAAGGAATTAAATTCTGACA
>OZ024763.1:27224244-27226744 GCA_964016885.1 Eledone cirrhosa | reverse complement strand
TATATATATATATATATATATATATATATATATATATATATATATATAAATAGAGAGAGAGAGAGAGATTTATGTATATACATACATATATCTATATAAATATATGTATATATATATATATAAATATAAATATATGTATATATATTTATAAATATATATATGTATATATATGTATATATGTATATATATATAGATATAGATATATATGTATATATGTATATATATATAGATATATATGTATATATATGTATATATATATGTATATATGTATATATATATAGATAGATATATATGTATATGTATATGGATGTATATATATATGTATATATATAGAGATAGATATAGATATATATGTA
The DNA here is from genome assembly GCA_964016885.1 of Eledone cirrhosa. Classification (NCBI taxonomy): domain Eukaryota; kingdom Metazoa; phylum Mollusca; class Cephalopoda; order Octopoda; family Eledonidae; genus Eledone; species Eledone cirrhosa. Next base: position 27,226,388 of record OZ024763.1, on the reverse strand, counting down.
TATGTATATATGTATATATATATGTATATATATATAGAGAGAGAGATATATGTATATATATATAGAGAGATATATGTATATACATATATATAAATATATATATTTATATATATATATATGTGTGTGCGTGTGTGTGTGTAGGTATGTAGCAATATATATATATATAAATAGGCAAATAAATCGATGTTGATTTTTCTTCAGATATGTTATCCGTTCTGACTTTTTGGTGATCAATCATTTGACAATATATTGATATACGTTGATTATATATATATATATGATTATATATATATGATTGTATATATATGATTATATATATATATATATATATATGATTATATATATATATACATATATGATTATCTATATATATAAAACTGAGGATGTCTGTGCGTGTGTGTGTCTGTGAGTTTGTATCCCTAAAACTCGAGAAGTACCCAACCAATTTTTTTCAAACATTACATATTTATTACTTATGTTTCAGGGAGTGTTTTGCAATAATTTAACTTTTTGATCCCCTAGGGCCCGCATTAGGGAAAAAAAAACGATTTTTTTTCAGCTTTTTAGGGGTTTTTTGAGGCGTTACGTCAGACTGATTTCCTTGAAATTGTAACTATGTATTAGTCAGTCTCGTTTTCATACCGTGAGCAAAGAAAATCCAACTTTTTTATGGCCTAGGGCCCGCATTAGGTGAAAAGTCTCATTTTTTCAGCTTTTTAGGGCTTTTTTGAGACGTTACGTCTAGCCGATTTTCCCGAAATTTCAAGGCATATTATACACATAAAACAAATTCATTTTCTTGATCCCCTAGGGCCCACATTAGGTGAAAACCTGCAATTTTCCTGCCTCATCGACGAAAATCTTAAAGATTATCCAGCCATCAGAGTATTCGGTTTATTTTCTTTACATATTGTCCAGGCATGCAGTTTTTCCACGATTAGGTCTGTTGGCGGCCCGCGTTCCAAAATACCTTATCCCGTGCAACGCCGGGTACCACTGCTAGTATATAATATAAAAGACAGTTTCCGTCTTCCTTCTATCTTCCTTCTCTCTCCTGTCTCTCCTCTCTACTCTCTCTCTCATATTCTCTTCTAGCTTTCTTTTCTCTTTCCACAGCATCTTCTTCCTTCTGCCGTCTACCCCTCTCTCTCTCTCCGTATTCTCATCTTTCCTTCTATCTCTCCACTCTTTCCCTATTTTCTCCCCTCTCTCTCTCTCTCTCTCTCTCTCTCTCTCTCTCTCTCTCTCTCTCTCTTCTCTCTCTCTCTTTCTTATTTCTCCTCCTTGTCTCTCTTCTTTCCATAATCTCTTCTTCCCCTCTCTTCTACCCCTCTTCTCTTTCCGTATTCTCTTCTGTCCCTCTTTTGTCTACGCACCTGACTTTTCTAATGATATATGGTGTGAAGGAGAACGAGAGATGGTTAGATATATTAACAAATTTATTTTGAAGTGAATTACACACTAAGTCTGGTTTATCGTGGACAGCAGCAAAATCGAATAAAATATAACATTAATTTCTGGTATTGATTTCTATCACCTACATAAAAATAACAACTTTGTGGGGAAGGAGGAATTTTTAATCAGTTAAATTTATCCCCCACTACCACCACCATCACACCCGCCACCACAACCACCAATAACATACACATACACATCACCACCTCTATTGTCACGACTACAACCACTACATGACAACTACATTATTTTATCGACCCTGAGATGATTGAATGGCGAATTCTATAGGATTTGATTACTAGCATAAGTAAAACTGCCACATATTTTAGTGGGATGACTGGGGTGGGGGATTTTACTATTGATTATATTGATCCCATGGGACTCGATAAAAAAAAAACAAATAAAGTGTGCGTAAATATATCTAATCTTTCAATATATTTTGTATTGAGAATTCTTTAATGTCTATTTAATGTTAGGTTTAGTATATTAGGTGTTTGCTCCACTGATGAAATATTTGATACAAACAGCAAGGCGTATGTCGTACAACGTTGAAACGATCGTATGCAATGACATTAATTAAGACATGTATGGATCTGTGGACAGGTAACTCCTGATGGAGTTGTAGAGGCGCTGGAGTTACATACAGCGTGAATAGTGATACAAGCGCGCATGACGTGCGGCATGTGAAA
>OZ024763.1:27209244-27214244 GCA_964016885.1 Eledone cirrhosa | reverse complement strand
ATTTTATAAACTTTATATTATATTTTTATATATATTATATTTTGTTCTTTATATAACATAGAGAACAAATACACAACTTAGAAGTCTTCCCCTTCTACTCTAAACTTCTTCTCTAAACCACTTTAACTGTCTAGAAATAAAAACGACTCGAGCAATGTTACTATCATATCAAATGATTTAATTTCTTGAAATGTCAAACAAAATATTTCTTTTTATGCAATTACTGCTATCAATGATGTTTTTTATGCGATTACTAGTCGGCAATTATGTTTTTTTTCTCAAAAAATTCATGTTTAATTATACATTTTTGAAAAATATAACAAAAAAAAGGGAAATCTACAAATAAAATATATATATATATATATATATATATATATATATATATATATATATATAAATAAAGAAATCAAAGATATATAATTAAAAAAATAATAAAAATATAAAATATACAAATAAAAATAAAGATATAAAGATAAAAAATAAAGATATAAAGATAAAAATATAAAAATAAAGATATAAAAATAAAGATATAAAATATAAAAATAAAAATAAAGATATAAAAATAAAAGTATAAAATATAAAATATATATAAAAAATAAAAAATTTTTTTTTAAATAAAATAAAAATAAATAAAAAGATACACATTTCTTTGTTTGTAATTTGGATTGGATTGGAACGAAATGGAATGGAACGGAATTGGAACGGGATCTCCGTCGGTTTCAATAATGAATGATCCAGTTTATATTTAAATTTGTCATAATTATGATAATAATTAAAGGAGAAATTTTCAGTTTACTTGAAGCATTGTATATCGTATAAAGAATTCGAAATTGGGATTGAACGGATTTAAAAAAAAAAAAAATAATAATGAGGATTTCTACTATAAGCACAAGGCCAGTAATTTTTTTCTTGAGGGGGGGGGGGGGGAGTCGATTAAATCGATCCCAGTACGCTTTATTTTATCGACCTTTTAAGGATGAAAGTTAACCTCGGTAGAATTTGAACTCAGAATGTAAAGGGGCATAACTCTATGCCGCAAAGCATGTTGTCAAACGCTCTACCGATTGCGGCCAATTCAACGAAAAATAATGATAGTTTCTACTTTTGGCACAAGGCCAGCAATTACATCAGTTCATTACTGGTACTTTATTTTATCGACCCCATTAGGATGAAAGGCAAATTTAATCTCGACGGGATTTGAACTCAGACCGTAAAGTGGCGCAATTCTATGCTGCAAAGCTTCCGATCCTCTACCGATACTGCCAACCCACCGCCTTAATTACCATAGCAATAATGTCAATTCTGTCAGTTATTAGTTCAGTTTTATTATCATCTGCTCTTATCGATAAATATTATTTTGGCAGTTCAAATCCCTCCGAGGTTGACTTTGCCTTTCATCCTTACGGGGTCGATAAAATAAAGTACCAGTAATACACTGGGATAATTGCTGGCCTTGTGCCAAAAAGTAGAAACAATTATTATTAAGGCAACGTCCCTTTACGATCTGAGTTCAAATCCCGCCGAGTTTGACTTTGCCTTTCATCCTTACGGGGTCGATAAAATAAAGTACCAGTAATGCACTGGGTAATTGCTGGCCTTGTGCCTAAAGTAAAAACAATTATTTTAGCAGTATCGGTAGAGGGTCGGACGCCATGATTTGCAGTACAGTTACGTCGCTTTACGGTCTGAGTTCAAATCCCGGCCGAGGTTAACTTTGCCTTTCATCCTTACGGGGGTCGATAAAATAAAGTACCAGTAATACACTGGGATAATTGCTGGCCTTGTGCCAAAAAGTAGAAACAATTATTTTTGTGACCTGAATTTTTAACTGATTTCTGAAACAATTGTAAATTTATATAAGTATGTACACGTACATACATATATGTATACAGACGTACAGTAGTATGTATATATATATATACATACATGCACACATATATATATACACGTATGGATTCACCGAACATTTATTATAATGCTAGGTGTGTTTGTAAACAAACAACCCGTTATATATATATATATATATACATGTAATTATATATATATATATACATGTAATTATATATATATATATATACATTGTAATTATATATATATATATATATATATATATATACATGTAATTATATATATATATATATATACATGTAATTATATATATATATATATATATATACATGTAATTATATATATATATATATATATATATACATGTAATTATATATATATATATATATATATATATACATGTAATTATATATATATATATATATATATATATATATATACATGTAATTATATATATATATATATATATATATAATATATATATATATATATATATATGCATGTAAATATATATATATATATATGCATGTAAATATATATATATATATATATGCATGAAAATATATATATATATATATAAATATATATATAGGGCGAGAATACCACCAACACTATCCGCAAGGCTATACGGAGGGAGGGCCTCGACATCCACCTGGCCCCACCTGGCCCACTCGGGCCCCTCCCTGCGAAGATGCCTCTCCAGGAAATCCGGGAAATCAACTGAGGCGTGCTCCCTCAGAGACTGCCCGATGCGCTATGCGAACTGTTGCCTACGCACATACGTCGTGTATAAGATAGAATGTAACAAGTGCAACCAATACTATATAGGTACCACAATCCGGCCGTTGCACATCCGGATCAAGGAACACACTAAAACCAGGACCTCGTCTTTCCGGAAACACATAGCCAAATGCGGAAACAAAGACAGAAGGCCCATTGTCACAATTCTAGCGACAGAAAGAAACGTCGGTACGTTACGTATCAAGGAAGCACTTTGGATCAAACGCCTAGGGTCACAATTAAGTTAACAAACGATGCAGCAACACACGCACACACACACACAAGCGAGACAGCAACACATGCACACACTCACACACTGTAGCATTCCACCATACGAACATACTACACTGCCAATACAGAGGAACAAGGCAACAACACACGCACACACACACACACAGTAACATTCACCAAACAGGCAGAGAATGGACTGACATCTAGCGCCACCTCCATTCCCACAAGTGAAAGAACTACTTCGGCCGCTGACCTCTGCCTGACCGACCCCATTTCACGCGCACGCGCGCTCTGCTGAATACCTCAGATATTCAAAACAACGAACAGCGGAGGACACGTTTCGCACCTTTCCGACAGACAACCCCCCCCCCCCCCGAAAAAAACCCAGTTGATGGATGTGAATCCGAAATATATAGGGACATTAAATCTCTCCCAAGGTAACTCTTATGATGGTGGTGGTGTCTGTGGTAGCGTGGGTGGTGATGATGGTGGTGGTGGTGGTTGTGGTAGCGTGGGTGGTGAGGGTGGTAGTTGTGGCGGGGGTGATCGTGTGGTGGTGGTGGTGGTGGAGTGGCTGACTGGAAGACGCTGTTGTTGTTGGTGTTGGTGGTGGTGGTGGTAGCGTGGGTTGTGATGATGGTGATGATGGTGGTGGTGTTGGTGGTGGTGAACGTATGGTGTTGTTGTTGTTGGTGCTGCTGTTTGTATTGTTGTTGTTTAAAGGGAGAGGATCGTTGTTTAGTGGGGGGGCGGGAGGAGGTTGTCATAACAACAAAGGACTGACACGAACTAACCGGAAAAAACAACAACTACTATTACTACTACTACTACACTACCACTACCACCACTACTGCTGCTGCTGCTGTTGTTGTTTCTGCTGTTACTGATGCTGCTACATCTATTATTATCATTATTATTATTATTACTACTGGGCGGTGGATTGGCAGTATCAGTAGAGTGTCGGACGCCATGCTTTACAGCATAGAGTTACACCCCTTTATGGTCTGAGTTCAAATCCCGCCGAGGTTAACTTTGCCTTTCATCCTTACGGGGTCGATAAAATAAAGTACCCAGCAACGTACTGGGGTCGATTTAATCGACTTTCCCCCTCCCAAAAGTTGCTGGCTTTGTGCCTATATAAGAAGCCATTACTACTACTACTACTACTACTACTGTAGTAGGAGGGGGAGAAGGAGGAGGAGGAGGAGGAGGACTGTTTTGATAGTAGTTGTGGCTGTTGTTGTTGAGTTCTATAATGTGTGAAAAAGACAAAAAATTCAAAAATGTCATATAAAACCAGCTTGAATTCTTTTGATCATAGGTCAGGTCATTGGGGACCAGCCTGGGGCTAAACAACAACAGCAAGAACAACAACAACAATAACCGAAGCTATAACATCAAAACTTCTTATAATAAATCCCATGGACATCCTTTGATTCCTAAATTTAGGTTCCCTCTTCTGCATCGATCAGAGAATTCGAGGAAAGAGGGTGGGTTGATGGTGACCTGGAATCAAACACTCTCCCCCTCCACTCGTCCCTACTCTTGCCCCTCCTCTCCCCCTCCACTAGTCCCTACTCTCGCCCCTCTGCTCACCCTCCTCTCGTCCTTCATTCTCCCACGCCTTCTCTCCACCCCACCACCTCTCTTCTCTATATATGTGTATGTGTATATATGTATATATATATATGTATATATATATGTATATGTATGTATATATGTATATGTATATATATGTATATGTATATATATGTACATATATGTATATGTATATATATTTATATATATATATATATGTGTATGTATATGTATACATATGTATATATATGTATGTAATGTATATGTATATATATATATATATTTATATATATATATGTTTATGTGTATATATATATGTATATATATATATATATATGTGTGTGTGTGTATGTGTGTATGTTTATTTGTGTACATACATATATACACACCCTAATGTTACAAAGGGAACAATATTAAACATAGTCAGAATTAGTAACCCAACCGGAAGTATACAAAACCAACGTGACCAGAATAGCAAGCAAACCGGAAGTATAAACGAACGCGTAAACATGAGGATTGGTGAAAAAATATTATTTGATTTGTAAAGCCGAAAAAAATGTACT
>OZ024763.1:27191744-27196744 GCA_964016885.1 Eledone cirrhosa | reverse complement strand
GTGAAATAGTCAATATAGTAGCTTGTATTTTATATATATTGTGGGTTTGTTTGATGAAGGCCTCGCTGTTGGATTGTTTGTTGCTCGGTGGATAACGGATATTGAAATCGTGTGTAGGGGTGGTGGTGAAAGAGAGCGTGTGTGTGAGAGTGTGTGAGAGAGAGTGTGTGTGTGTGTGTAAAGGGGATGAGATAGAGAGGGGGAGTGTGTGGGGGGAGAGTATGTGTGGGAGAGAGTGTGTTTGTGTGAGAGAGTGTGTAGGAGGGAGAGTGTGTGTGTAAGAGAGAGAGGGGGAGTGTTTGGGGGACAGTATGTGTGGGAGAGTGTCTGTGTGTGAGAGAGAGAGAGAGAGTGTGTGTGTGTGTGAGAGAGAGAGGGGGGAGTGTTTGAGGGACAGTATGTGTGGGAGAGTGTCTGTGTGTGATAGAGAGTGTGTGTGTGTGTGAGAGAGAGGGGGAGTGTTTGGGGGACAGTATGTTTGGGAGAGTGTCTGTGTGTGAGAGAGAGAGAGAGAGTGTGTGTGTGTGTGAGTGAGTGAGTGAACGTAAGGGAGATAGTGTGAGAGAGAGTGTGAGGAAGAAAGTGAAAGAGAGTGTGTGAGAGAAAGTGTGTGTTTGTGAGGGAGAGTGAGGGGGAGTGTGTGTGTGAGGGCGAGTGTGTGGGAGGGAATGTATGTGTGAGAGAGTGTGAGTGTGGGGGAGGAGAGAGAATGTATGTGAGAGAGTGTGTGTGAGTGAGTGTAAGGGAGAGAGTGAGTGTAAGGGAGAGAGAGAGTGTGTGCTCCCTTCTTTTCATACCACCTTTACCTCTTCTCTCCTCTCTCCTCTCTCCTCCTCCTCATATCACTCACTCTCTCTATTTCACCCTTTTTCTCCTTCACTTTCCTCTCTCCATAACACTCCCCTCCCCCTCCCTCATACACTCATCCCTGGCCCCAAGAAATATTTAGAAGTTTATATATGATTATGAGAGAAAAATTATTTTAATAACTGTATTTATTTTTAATACATAGGATAAAAATATTTTTAAACGTGTAAAATAAGATTAAAAGGTAGCATAAAAATAATTATATATATATATATATATAGGGCAGGTAAAATTCCCGAGATCCATGGACGAGTTCTCTCCACCGGTCTCTGTCCCTCATCATTGCTACCATGTCCTGCGTCTCCCACAGACCAGTGTCTGTCCTTAGGGCATCAACATATGTCAACCTAGGTTTCCTTCTTCCAGTGTGTCCGTGCTGGGGCTCCCACAGGAGCACTGAGTGCAGTGTCAACTCTGGATGTCGGTGAGCATGTCCAGTTAACCTCAGTCTCCTCTGTGTTACTATATATATATATATATATATATATCCTCGGTCTCCCTCTTCTAGTGTGACCGTGTAGGGGCTCCCACAGGAGCACTGAGTGCAGTGTCAACTCTGGATGTCGGTGAGCATGTCCAGCTAACCTCAGTCTCCTCTGTGTTACTATATATATATATATATATATATAACCTCGGTCTCCCTCTTCTAGTGTGTCCGTGTAGGGGCTCCCACAGGAGCACTGAGTGCAGTGTCAACTCTGGATATCGGTGAACATGTCCAGCTAACCTCAGTCTCCTCTGTGTTACTATATATATATATATATATATATATATAACCTCGGTCTCCCTCTTCTAGTGTGTCCGTGTAGGGGCTCCCACAGGAGCACTGAGTGCAGTGTCAACTCTGGATATCGGTGAACATGTCCAGCTAACCTCAGTCTCCTCTGTGTTACTATATATATATATATATATATATATCCTCGGTCTCCCTCTTCCAGTGTGTCCGTGCTGGGGCTCCCACAGGAGCACTGAGTGCAGTGTCAACTCTGGATATCGGTGAACATGTCCAGCTAACCTCAGTCTCCTCTGTATTACTATATATATATATATATATATATATATATAACCTCGGTCTCCCTCTTCTAGTGTGTCCGTGTAGGGGCTCCCACAGGAGCACTGAGTGCAGTGTCAACTCTGGATATCGGTGAGCATGTCCAGCTAACCTCAGTCTCCTCTGTGTTACTATATATATATATATATATATATCCTCGGTCTCCCTCTTCCAGTGTGTCCGTGCTGGGGCTCCCACAGGAGCACTGAGTGCAGTGTCAACTCTGGATGTCGGTGAGCATGTCCGGCTAACCTGTCTCCTCTGTGTTACTTTCAAGCTGACTTTTGGGAGGCTCCCGTACAGCTCTGATTTCTTCATCCTCAGTGTATACTGATTAATGTTCAGAACCATCCTCAGCATTCTCGTGTCGCACCCATCCACCATATATATATATATATATATATAAACACAGAATATTCGAAAATATTCCGTATGTTTATAATAAACATTTTGAAGACCTAATCGCTATAGAATAGAATACGTCACGTATTACAATTTGAGATTCTCGATAAAAGCAATTTCTGCCGGACCGGCAACCGCTCTTTCAAACCAGTTCCTGTACACAGCTAAGTATTCTATAAGTCTCTAGCTGTGTCATTCTCGATAAAACCATTGGATATGTAATCCTGATGATTTCTAATAAGAATGAAACGCGTAGGTTACTTCCCTTGCTTTTATCGAGAATCTCAAATTGTAATACGTGACGTATTCTATTCTATAGCGATTAGGTCTTCAAAATGTTTATTATAAACATACGGAATATTTTCGAATATTCTGTGTTTATCTTCACATATATATCGCTATTTCAGAGCATTAAATCCAAATATATATATATATATATATATATATATATATATATGAATCTCGGGAATTTTACCCGCCCTATATATATATATATATATATATATATATATATATATATATAACGATAGAAATGTGGTAAGGAACCAGGTGGACCATAACGCAGGTGGACCATAACTTTCTTCTACTGGCAGGTTTAGCTACCCCTTCCCCCCGCTAATTGCCATCATAGAATTATTATGTCTCAACTACTAACTTTTGACCAATCCCTGTGACAATCACTTTGACCATATATGGAATTACCCCTTGAGAAGCTCGGCTATTCAAATACCAGGATTAATTTTCATTTAGTCCAGAATTAGCCGTCGAAACGGCTTGAGCTCTGCCGTCGGGGTCTTACTCGTTCCTATATATATATATATATATATATATATATATATATATATATATATATATAAATAATAATGTGGATAAGGATAAAGATGCCATAACTTCTTGTGGGGTCGTAGAGGCCCCGTCATACGGCGTGTCCAGGGCGCTTTTAATCCTGGCAGAGCCCAACCCTCTCCAGGTCTGAACAAAGCCGATTTTTTTCTATATAAGAAGAAACGAACCCAGTACTGGACTTTATTTTTATCAACCTCGAAGGGATGAAAGGCAAAGTTGGCCCCGGTGGGATTTGAACTCAGAGCGCGCAATGAGGTGGGACGAATATTGTAAAGCATTCTATCTGGTGTCTTAACGATTCTGCCAATTCACCGCCAACAATATGGACGAGGTTGCAAAGTTTCATTACAGTTATTGAGGTAAATACAGTATATATAACGAAATTTAATATAGAAATGGCTTCTACAGGACTAAAACTATTTCATTCGTATGAAATCATTAGGAATGCCTGATGATTTCATATGAATGAAACAGTTCTATTTCTGTATTAAATTTCGTTGTTCTCATTCTACTTATGTATTGAGTATCTTTACTGTGGTTACTCTCGATTTCACTCGATATATATATATATATATATATGTATATATATATATATATATATGTATATATATATATACATATATATACAGCACTGATACTAAATATATATATATATATATATATATATATATATATTTAGTATCAGTGCTGTGAAATAGCGATGTATGTATGAATGTATGTATAGTATATTTGATAATATACTGTATATATATCTATATAGGGCGGGTAAAATTCCCGAGATCCATGGACGAGTTCTCTCCAGCGGTCTCTGTCCCTCATTATCGCTGCCATGTCCTGCGTCTCCCACAGACCAGTGTCTGTCCTTGGTCTTCCACTTCCAGTGTAACCATGCAAGGGCTCCCACAGGAGCACTGGGTGCAGTGTCAACTCTGGATGTCGGTGAGCATCTCCAGCTGACCTCAGTCGCCTCTGTGTCACTTTTGAGCCTAATTTTGGGAGGCTCCCATACAGCTCTGAGTTTTTGATCCTCAGTGTATACTGATTAATGTTCAGAGCCATCCTCAGCATTCTCGTGTAGCACCCATCCACCATCTGAGTGAGTTTCCTGGTCAGTGTCCAAGTCTCAGACCCGTACAGCAGCACAGACTCCACTACAACAATGAAGAGGCGGATCTTCAGGTCTACACGAAGGTCCGACTTCCACACCGTATATATATATATATATATATATATATATATATATATATATATATATATATATATATATATATATGAATTTGTTCGACCCAGTGCGTTACTGGTACTTTATTTTAAGGATGAATGGGAAAGCAAACCTCGGTGGGATTTGAAATCAGAACTCTATGCCGCAAAGCTTGATGTCCAACGCTTTATCAATACTGCCAATCCACCATCCGAATAAAAAGAATTGATATAATAAAAGATAAAATAAATAAATATACAGATAAATTTAGAAAACAAATCCATCAGCATCTGTAAATTGACTGAAAGTCTGTTAAGCTGAAATAAGTTTTACTAAATGACGACCTACTTGGAAAGAACGGAACTTAGGTAATGTCGCTGCCGCTTGTGTTGTTCTGAGAAAGATAAAAAAACAGCATGAATATAAACAGTTAGACGCAAGACTTTTCTTACAAATATATCTCTTAATAGGTATTAGTATAGTCGCCAAGCTATACACTGTCCTTAGTATTGTGTATTACATAGTATTATCTACTAAGTATAATGTTTGTTTGGGTTTCGAGTTGTTGTTGTTTTAAAGTTATTTCTTTTTCTTTTTTTTTTCTAATCCCCCTTCGATCTTTTTTATATTCCA
>OZ024763.1:27184244-27189244 GCA_964016885.1 Eledone cirrhosa | reverse complement strand
CGTAAGGATGAAAGGCAAAGTTAACCTCGGCGGGATTTGAACTCAGACCGTAAAGGGACGTAACTATGCTGCAAAGCATGGTGTCCGACTCTCTACCGATACTGCCAGTCCACATAATGGTTTCTTATATAGGCACAAGACCAACACTTTCGGGGAAGGGGAAAGTCGATTAAATCGACCCCAGTGTGTGACTGGTACTTTATTTGGTAGTTACTTCTCTTTATGATCTGAGTTCAAATCCTGCCGAGGTTAACTTTGCCTTTCATCCTTACGGGGTTGATAAAATAAAGTACCAGTAATGTACTGGGATAATTGCTGGCCTTGTGCCAAAAGTAGAAACAATTATTACTTTTGGGATTGGCAGAATCGGTAGGGCGTCGGACAACACGCTTTGTGGCATATAGTTACGTCCCTTTAGGTTCTGAGTTCAAATCCTGCCGAGGTTAACTTTGCCTTTCATCCTTACAAAATAAAGTTAACCTCGGCAGGATTTGAACTCAGATCATAAAGAGCCGTAACTACCTGCCACAAAGCGTGTTGTTCGACGCTCTACCGATTCTTACGGGGTCGATAAAATAAAGCACCAGTAATACACTGGGATAATTGCTGGCCTTGTGCCAAAAGTAGAAACAATTATGAATATTTATGCTAGAAGGCAGCATAAAACTTCTATATTTTTTCTTCTTTATTTTCCTCTTCTTCTCCACCTCCTCCTCTTCCTCATTCTCAAACAAATTTTTTTCTTCATCTTTCGTCTGGTTTTGTTGCTGTTTGTCATAAATTCCTGACAGGCTCCTTCTATCCCTCCTTCCGCCCGTCTTTGCTTCCAATACTTTGTAATTGCTAAATAATTAGAAAATTCTTTTAAACTGTAATGAAACAAGAAACCGAACAATTTTAAATGAATAAATTATTAGAAATTATAAACTAAATCACACACCAGGAAAATTATCGCTTATTAATTGGCTTCCAGTTTTTAAGACTTCGGCCATGCTGCAGCACCAACAATATGTATGTATCCATATGTGTGTGTGTGTGTGTGTATATATGTGTGTGTGTGCATATATGTGTATATATACGCGAGCTGTAATGGTTCTGTAATGGTTCTTCCAGCGAGTCCCGCTCACCATCCCCGAGGAAAACGCCTTCTCTATTCTGTTCGTCGTGGCCGCGGGGCAAACTCTGAAAGTATCGATCGCTCTCCGTCAAGTTTGGGGTCGAGCCCGTAGCAGTGTAGACATCTGATGTCCTTGGTTTTAGAGCCACCTCCCTCCTCACCACCGTCGGCACGGAGATGGCTACCCGCAGGTGTGATCCTCGCGAGCTGTAATGCCTCTTCCAACGCGTTTCCCTCCCCATCCTCCGTGGAAACGCCTTCTCTACTCTGTCCGCCGGGTCCGCGGGGTGGTCAGGGTGGGGGGGCCACCGTTTGCACGTAATAGTGAGAGAGGGGAAGAGCGGTAGAGACGGAGGCAGTGACAGTGGGAGTTTGGTTCCTTTGTGTTCGGACATGGTGTATATATATGTTTCACAGATTCACACTTGCCTTTCCTGTCCGGTCCACAACAATGTCAATTACAAAGCTTGGCTAGATGTGGTTACCAGACATAGTATATCTAGGACTACATTATCTAATGTACAATACAGTAGCTAGTATTAGTGGCTATCAGACATAGTGTATCTAGGACTATATTATCCAATGTACAGTACAGTAGCTAGTATTAGTGGTTATCACGCTAGACCAATTGCGAGTTGTTGATGCTATATAACCCGTAGTTAACAACAACACAACGCAAAGTCCGGTCCGAGAATCGAACTCACAACCTCACGATTGCAAACCCGACACGCTAACTATAACGCCATGAGCCTCCACACACACACACACACGCACACGCACACACACACACACACACACATATATATAACGAAGGAAGTATGGTATGAAATCAGGTGGACCATAACCCGCCAGAGTACTCGATACTCTGGGTAGTAGAGTGGGTAATAGGAAAGGAGTCAGGACCTCGACGGCTGAGCTCCGCTCGTTTCGACAGCGAGTTCTGAACACGCTGTCGAAACTGCCGGAGCTCAGCCGTCGGGGTCCTGACCTCTTTCCTATATATATATATATGATGGCTGCAAACTCTGCTAAGAGTATTGCAATCGTTTGTCAGAGTCAGATGTGTGACGCTCGGATATGGCTTTTCAAGCCTGCTAGAGACTTGCTCTCCTTCTCGCATTGACGACAACTATGGATCTCCCTGGTCTCAGGTCTTACATCAGGTTGCCTGTGAACCTTCACAATACCGTGGAGATCATAGTTCATTAGTTCTCTTTGAACATGGCTGCGACTGTGGCTCCTGAGACCAGATTTGCTCAAGCAATGTTTTTCACACTAAGGGTACTTCAATTCAATGGAGACGCCGGTCGTTTCGCGAGATACACTAGGACATATATAATGAAACGATTCGTTTGGAAAATGAGTTATTTAATATATCTCATTTAAAATAATACAGCCAATTATCCACACAATACAATATAGTTAGCACCCAAACGTTTAATTGGGAATATACTCCGGTATTTCCTAATGTTTGTTGAGTGAGTTGGAAATTGGTCGGAGTATCGTTAATAGCTTTCTCCGTTTATGTATTTATATATATATATATCATCATCATCATCATCATCACCGTTTTACGTCCGTTCTTCCACGCTAGCATGGGTTAGACGGGTTGTCCTGTTGTGGGCAGTGTCTGGTCGGCTGACCATGCCTTGCTCATACAGGAACTGATCTGGCTTGATTTCTACAGCTGGATGCCCTTCCTAACACCAACCTCATTTACAGTGAGTGCTGGGTGCTTTTTCGTGGCGCCTACACGTCCACTTTACAGTGTGGGCTGGGTGCTTTTTTGCCGTGGCACCTCCACGACCACCTTGCGGTGGGGGGGGGGGGGCATATTGTTTATATGCTTCAGCATGTACCCATGGGAGGTCGGGTACCCTGTATTACTGCGTGACGCCAGAAGTCACGGTCGTGTGTCATTGACTTTGAGAGGTGTAGTTGGGTAAGGTCGGCTTTTATCACCTCATCCCAAGTCATCTTGGGTCTCCCCACTCCGCGGTTTCCATCAACTTCTAGTGCTCTGCACCTTTTTATGCAGCTGTCATCCTTCATACGCATCACATGTCCATACCAGCGTAACCGCCTCTCCTGCACGCAGCATTTGATTCCTCTTATGCTCAGTCTCTCTCTCAATTCCTTTATGCTTTGTCGTTCACGTATATTACTGTTACACATCCATCGGAGCATGCAGGCTTCGTTTCTCTCTAATCTACGTAAGTCTTCCACCTTCAGCGCCCAGGTCTCACTATCATACAACATCGCTGTTCGGATACACGCATCATACAGTCTGCCTTTCATTCTGAGGGAGAAGCCTTTTGCAGCTAGCAGTGGTAGTAGTTCCCTAAACTTCTTCCATCCCGTTCTTACCCTAGTTATTGTACTTTCTGAGCACCCACCTCCGTTGCTAATTCGGTCACCTAGGTAGCAGAAGCTGTCTACTGTTTCTACAGGGCCCTCCCAGAGATTGGTGGTACTTGTTTCCTGTGGCTGTTTGCTTGCTGTTTCCTGTGGCTGTTTGCTTTCTGTTTCCTACATTCTTAATTAAGCTTCCTGAGATCCCGCTACATCTCTTGTGTACCCATTGTTTGCATTTGGGGCAGAGAATGGAGTTCCTACCTACACCTTTCCTACATACTGAGCAAGGCCATTTCCCTGAGGGGATCTGGGTTCTGTTTTCTCGTCTACTTATAAGGACCTTAGTCTTTGTCATGTTGACTTTGAGGCCCTTTCTCTCTAGTCCCTGCTTCCAGGTTTGGAATTTATTCTCTAGTTCTACCATAGATTCAGCTATGAGTGCGAGGTCATCAGCATACAGGAGTTCCCATGGGCATCCGGTCTTAAACTCCTCCGTTATTGCCTGCAGGACTATGATGAACAGGAGAGGGCTAAGAACAGAGCCCTGGTGGACCCCAACCTGTACGCTAAATTCCTCGCTATACTCATTGCCAATCCTAACTTTGCTGACTGCTCCCCTATACATGGCTTGTACCGCTTTCACAAGCCATTCATCTACTCCTAGTTTTCTAAGAGCCCACCAGATTACTGCACGTGGAACTCTGTCAAAGGCTTTCTCAAGGTCGACAAATGCCAAGTAGAGTGACTTACTTTTAGCTAGGTACTTTTCCTGTAATTGCCTCACAAGGAAGAGGGCATCAGTGGTGCCTTTCCCTGGTACAAACCCAAATTGCATCTCGTCTATATTCACCCGGTCCCTAATCAGCTGTGCTATAACTCTTTCTGTTACTTTCATGACCTGGTCCATCAACTTTTTACCTCTATAGTTTCCTCTATCTAGTGCATCGCCTTTACCTTTGTAGCAGTTGACAATGATGCTACTGCACCAATCTTTTGGTATGGCCCCCTCTAGTATTACCTGGTTAACGATACGTGTGGTTATAGTGTGACCTACAGACCCAGATGCCTTCAGCATCTCGGCAGCTATACCCGATGGACCGGTTGCCTTCCCTATCTTCATATCTCTGATTGCCTTACTTACTACGCTGCCGCTGACTTGTACTGCTGGTCCCTCTATAGGGTCTGCGTGGGGTAGGGTCTCTTCTTCCCATGCATTCTCCTCATTTAGTAATCTATCATAATGACTCTTCCATGCATCTTTCTTCTCAGCACTTGTGAGGGCAAGCTCACCTTTATCATTCCGGATACACTTCTCTCCAATGACATCACAACTATCTCTGACACACTGCCTCGCAATCTTGAATACCTCCTGTTTCTGGTCCTCACGTTGTAAAACATGCTTGAATTTTCTATCCTCTGCTTCCCTCCTAGCTAAGTATACTGTCGCCTAGCTTCCCTCTTGGTCTCTATGTAATGTACCCTGCTCCCCCCGTTCTTCCATTCTTTCCATGCCTGTCTCTTGGCCTTG
>OZ024763.1:27174244-27179244 GCA_964016885.1 Eledone cirrhosa | reverse complement strand
GGGATTGGCTCTGTGCACAGTCTTTCCTCACTTTAAAAAAACTCGTCACATGTGTATATGTATGTATATATGTATGTATGCATACATGTATGTATATATGTATATATGTATGCATGCATGTATGTATGTATGCATGTATGTATGTATGTATGTATGTATGTATGTATGTATGCAAATATGTACGCATTAATTTTAATCAGCACGCAAAATATCGATCGTATTATCTGGCAATCGCACGGGCCAACAGGAAAGCTAAAAATAGCTCCTCGTTCGAGCCATAAATCAGCTCAACCAAATTAAAAACATTAGGATAAGAAATACTATAATACATCAGTTTATATATGAAGGAAATAAATTTAGAGACCGGCGACTGAAGTTTGAAAATTGAAATATAAATAGAAGCTTCGCCGTTATATTTGTCTAAATAATGGTTTCTACTATTGGCACAAGGCCAGCAATTACCCCCAGTGCATTACTGGTACTTTATTTAATCGACCCCGTAAGGATGAAAGGCAAAGTTAACCTCGGCGGGATTTGAACTCAGATGATAAAGAGGCGTAAATCTATGCTGGAAAGCATGGCGTCCTACCCTCTACCGATATTGCCAATCCAACACCCTGTCTAAATATTTGTCTAAATAATGGTTTCTTATATAGGCACAAGGCCAGCAATTTGGGGGGAGGAGAAAGTCGATTAAATCGACCTCAGTGCGTGACTGGTACTTAATTTGTCTACATAATATAGGCAAATAACGGGGCGTATAAACCCACTGAACGGGAGAAAAATGGTATCACCCCGTTATTAACTTATTTTATTTAGTCAAATGTTACAGCCAAGCATTCTATTTATATTTATATATATATATATATTTTTTTTTTTTTCAATCACATATATTTTTATTGTTTGACCCGAATTACTTGGTCGTTTGTTTTGGCTGTGCGGATGATTTGTTTAACCACCATCTCAGTGTGTTTGGCCCTTAACGTATGTTGTTGCTCTGATTCATATGAATCATCGAGCGCTTTCCACACATCTCGGAAGTTGTTTTTCGTTAATTCCTGAGCTGAAATACGATTCTCGCTAATTTATATATATATATATATATATATATATATGTGTGTGTGTGTGTGTGTGTGTGTGTGTGTGTGTGTGTAATATATATATATTAATATATAGGACATATTACCCACTCTACTACCCTAAGTATCGAGTACTCAGGTGCATTAAGGTCCACCTGGTTCCTTACCACACTTTCTTCGTATTTTAATATATATATGTATATATATCTAGGATGTGTAACCTGAAGTTACTGTAGGTTCATCCAAGGTGAGCACTCGATTACTACAACAGAGGTCAGAGTTCCGGCGAGCTTTTGATTCCAGTGTCGGGCCAGATCGATACAGATCGAACCTTGAGCTGATCAATAGCGAAACGCGCGTCACCAACATAATGAAGGCTTAACTAATCGTCCTCGTATTATTATTATTATTATTATTATTATTATTATTATTATTATTATTGCATTTATCTTGCTTTATGTTCATACGAGTTATCACCAAGTCACAACCAGTGACCTCAAGAGACAACAAGGTCCGCCATGTTCAAGAAAGAACATATATTATTATTATTATTATTATTATTATTATTATTATTATTATTATTATTATATATATAATACAAAATAAAGACAGGATCATAGAGGAGAAACAGAAATAAAGGAGGTCCAAATATATATATATATATATATATATATATATATATACTTACATGCATATATACTTACATGCATATAAGTAAATTAGGAGTGATAGATGAGTAATAATTAGCAATATCCAATTGAATGAATTTATTGTTATGTTTATATTTAATGTCTTTAAACCAGTCAATAACTTCATTAGTCCCTTTCCATAATTTTAAATAAGATATTTCCTTAAGTTGTGGTATGATTCTATTTAAAATATTCTTGCTAAGTATGCCAAGGGCCGACTTAGATGGTGCAATCAGTCTAACTGGTAATTCAATTTCAAAATTTATTTTATGAATTTAGCGCAGAATATTAATAGAATTAATAATAGAAACTTAAAAACTAACCAGAATAGCATTAATACCTCTAGCAATATCCAATATAATGTTACGGCTCCCAATAATATAAATTCAGATAAATGTAATTGTCTAAATAAATCTAACTGTCCTCTAAATAATAACTGTTTAGTTAAAAATATAGTATACAATTGTAATGTCAAAACCAATGAAAATTCCTTTAACTATGTCGGTTCTACTTCCACAGACTTCAAATCTCGTTTCAATAACCATAAATTTTCATTTACGAATATTGGTAAAAAATCTTCAACTTCTCTATCCAACTTATTATGGATCTTAAAATCCAAGAATATTAACTATTCTTTATCTTGGGAAATTATCTCCAAAGCTCCTTCATACACGGCTCTATCCAAAAATTGCTCCCTTTGCGTTGAAGAAATATTCTTTATACTAAAAAGTAAGAACTCTATTAATTTGCGAAATAATTTATTTAGTTCTTGTAAACATCGTTTAAACTCAACTTTTAGTTATATATATAAAATGTAATATATGGTTAATCTCCTTTACATAATGTTTTCTATCTCTCATCCTTCAGATTATATCTATATATGATTCAATGGTAGGGGCCAGCATAAAACTAACCCTTAAGGAACATATGTTCAAATTTAATGGAAAAAAAATATACCCAAGAGGAAGGAGCAGCCATTGGTGTTAGCATTGCAGGCGACATAGCTAACTTATTCATGGTATGGTGGGACAGTAGACTTAAACTTAAAGAACAATTAGAAGACCCCTTAACCCTGATAATGTACTCCCGCTACGTTGACGATATAAACATCGTAGTTAAGACACCCCCACTAGAGAACAGTCAGGAACTAGAGAAAAACACAATGGAAAGCATCCAGCAAATAGCTAACTCCATCCACCAGAGTATTAGAGTTACTATAGACTACCCAAGTAAACACCCCAACCATCGATTACCTGTACTAGACACAGAGCTCTGGTTAGATACTATTAATAACAAAAAACAGATCCTCCATTCCCATTATGCCAAACCCATGACTTCCAAACATCTGATCCACCGAAACTCGGCTGTTTCGGACCATACCAAAATCAACATACTGATTGCGGATTTGGTACGGGTGATGAGAAACGTGTCCCGCATGTGCAACCCCGAAGAACTAGAGAGACACATACAACACTTCATCCACCGTATGCAGTTCTCTGGTTACAATCAGAGATATAGAATCAGAGTGTATAGAGGAGCCAGAACCAAATGGGAAAAAATGGTAAATAATGACACAAATGGGACCTGCCCCTTGTATAGGAGCAAATTTTGGAATAGAATAGAAAGAACTAGGAATAAGGCTAATAGAATAAACTCATGGTATGATAGCAATAAATACCAGAGTGTAATGTTCATCGATACAACCCCTAGAGGTGAATTAGCTTACAAATTTAGAAGGGTCCTAGATAAAGATAAACTCAATATTAAGATAGTAGAAAGACCAGTTACCTCCGTAAAAACACTTATTAGCAAGACATACCCTTTCCAAAGACCCCCCTGTATAGATAAGAAATGTATAACCTGTAAAATAAGCCCCCATATTAACTGTAAAACTAGAAATGTAGTGTATAGCATAAGATGTACTGAAGGACAATGTAGAGACAAAAATATAGTGTACATAGGTGAGACAGCTCGTAGTGTAGGGGAACAGATAAATGAACACTGGCGAGACCTTCAAGATAGTAAAGAATCATCTGTACTCTACCAACATGCTAAAATAGAACATAAGGGTAAATTAGAGAACATAGAAATAAAAATAGAATCTACACACAGAAAAGACGCAATGTTTAGACAAATCACAGAGGCAATAAACATAAAAGAATTACAACCAAAATTAAATAGAAAATATGAGTGGAACAGCAACATCACAACTTACAATTAAGGACAAAATGAAAACACACACACACATAGAACAAACAACCAACCGGTAACATATAAATAAACAAATAAATAAACAAATATAAACACACACAGACACCCGGATGTGGCGCATGCGCAGACTGAGCACACAACACACACACAGAAACAAAATGGCGTAGGACAGAACAAAGGAGAGGCACAAAAACAAAGAAAAGAATCCCCAGTCACTGAAGAGGTCACAGAATGTGTGACGAAAGAACTTTGACAATATATAAACAACTATCTGGTTGTGGAACCAACCAACCAACCAGAAATTTATAAATTCCTAAATTATAAATTTATTATAATAAATTGAAGTGAAAGCAACTGGTGCGTGTGTTTCTTATTGGCAACATGACCCTCCCAAAGTATAACAATATATATACATATATACATACATATATATATATATATATATATATATATATATATATATATATATATATACATACGTATATACATATATATATATATATACATACGTATATACATATATATATATATATATACATACGTATATACATATATACATATATATATATACATACATATATATAGAGATAATTTAATATATCTACTAACATAAGCGCACAGATGTACGCTAATGCCAGCAAATACACAGGTTATGTGTCCGCGCATTGCCTGGAGACTTGGCTGATAATAGACCTCCCTGATGACGCATTGAAATTCTCAACAGTTCATTACGTAACTGTCTTTATCCCATTGCAGAAACTAATTAGTTGGAGTGAAAATTTTAGTAAGTTAATTTTTTAACATTTTCTTTAAATTTTCTTATTTTACGTCTTTTATATTACATATATATATATATATATATATATATATATATATATATATATATATATATATATATATGTGTGTGTGTGTGTGTGTCCATATTTGACTAGTGCATCGACCTCTGAAAAGATGACGAAAGACAAATTTTGTCTTATTTAATATTTAAATTAATGATAGCGGTGTTAAAGGGCCGGAATAT
>OZ024763.1:27161744-27169244 GCA_964016885.1 Eledone cirrhosa | reverse complement strand
TCTCCTTAATGAAAGCTCCATAGACCTCATCATGTACTCTCGTTATGTAGACGATATCAATATAGTTATAAGAACACCCCCACTAGAGAGCACTAACAAGTTTGATTTAGAACGTAGCACGATGGAAAGCATCCAGCAGATAGCTAATTCCATACACCAGAGTATAACTGTAACTATAGACTTCCCTTCCAAACACCCTAACAATAGACTACCTGTATTAGACACAGAACTCTGGATTAACACTATAGACGAGAGAGCCCAAATTCTCCACTCACACTATGCTAAACCCATGGCCTCCAAATACCTGATACTCAAAAACTCAGCAATGTCCAGTAGTGCTAAGTTTAATATTCTGATCGCAGATTTGGTACGAGTGATGAAGAATGTGTCCAGCATGTGCGACCCAACAGAAATGGAAGGACACATCCAACACTTCATCAACCGCATGCAGTTCTCTGGCTACAACCAAAGAGACAGAGTCAGAGTATACGAAGGAGCCATGGAAAAGTATAAGACCCTCATAGAACTGGACATGAAAGGAATTTGCCCACTATACAGGAGCAAATCATGGAATAGCTTAGATAGGGCTAGACATAAGATAGGGAAGGCCACATCATGGTACGACAACCAGAGATATCAGAGTGTCATGTTTGTGGACGCCACCCCTGGAGGGAAATTAGCTAACCAGTGTAGAAAGGCCCTGAGAAAGACCCACTTAAAAATAAAGGTGGTAGAAAAGCCAGGAACCACCATAAAATCCCTGATCAGCAAAACCTACCCTTTTAAGAAAACCCACTGTACCAATAGGAAATGTATCATATGTAAGGTGAACCCCCGGATAAACTGTAAAACTAGAAACGTAGTCTATAGCATAAGATGTACAGAGGGTACTTGCAGAAACACGACAACAACATACATAGGTGAGACAGCTCGTAGCATAGGTGAAAGGATAGACCAACACTGGGGGGAACTAAAAGGACGAAAAAACGGGTCAGTACTATACGAACATGCTAGACAACATCATGACGGTAACATAGACAACATAGAAATTAGAATAATATCTAAACATAGGAATGACCCAGCAGATAGGCAAATCAGAGAGGCCAGTGAAATAGAAATTAGAAGACCAAAGCTAAACAGAAAGAATGAGTGGAACAACAACAACACCCAAACAAACAACACTGACCTAAGAGAAGTATAAATAAATAAGTAAATTAAATTAAATAAAATAAGATAAATAAATACATACACAAGCACATAAACACACACTAGTCACCCAGCAGACAACACTATACACACTAGTCACACATCACACATCACACATAACACTATACACACACGCAAACGCATGCGCAAAGAAGACAAAATAAAATAAGATAAACAAACAAGCAAATAAATAAATAAATAAATATATAGACAGACTGAACAAAAAAAATGGCGTAGACATACAACACAACAGGAGGAACAATGAATATAACACCACTGACGATGTTGCAGATGTGCAACGAAAGATTTATGTAAACTATATATATATGTGTTTGTCTATATTGTATCTGTATTATTTTTGACCGCCGGTCAGTCAATGGCAACATTGAGGACCGAGTAAGTTAGATCGCAGATATATATATATAAAAGACAGCGAGAAGCGAAAACCAACCAAACAGTGAGTGTGTTCTGTTATTAATTCTGGCAATATTACGCAAATATGACCCTCCCCAAATATAACAATATCTGTTTCGACACACGATTTCATATAAAAAACCTCGCAAAACTATATATATATATATATATATATATATATATATAAATATACATACATATATATATATATATATATATATATATATAAATATACATACATATATATATATATATATATATATATATATATATATATATATATAAATATACATACATATATATACATATATATATAATTACTACAGTGACATAAACAGGTACTGAAGTTTCAGCCTGTCATAATAAAAAATAGAAATAAAGATCAACCAGCTTTATTTTTATTATGACAGGCTGAGTGAGTTGGAGTCCGGACCCAACGAAACTTAAGTACCTGTTTATCTCAGTGTAGTAATTATTTATACTAAACTCATCCTATGGACTGAGTGGTCTTACCCTTGGATATTTCCACTTAACTTATACTACAGTATATATAGATATATTTATATATGGTCCATCTGGTTCCTTACCACATTTCCTTTGTTATATATATATATATATATATATATATATATATATATTGTTATACTTTGGGAGGGTCATGTTGCCAATAAGAAACACACGCACCAGTTGCTTTCACTTCAATTTATTATATATTTATAAATTTATAAATCTATAAATTTCTGGTTGGTTGGTTGGTTGATTGGCAACATGACCCTCCCAAAGTATAACAATATCGGTTTCAACACACGATTTCAGATAAAGAATCTTGCTAAACAAATTCAGAAACGAAATATATATATATATATATATATATATATATATATATATATATATATATATATATATATATATATACATATATATATATATATATAAGAGAGTATTGAAGTTTGCTTGAAGCATTGTGGAATAATAGGTAAATATCTTTAAGTCGTTTGAAAGCCTCGACAATGCAAATGGGTAAATCTCCGGGTAACAAGGTCCGGTGGTGGAGAGAGAGATGTAAGTGGGTGTACGTTGAGATACGTGGCGTGTATAAGACGTGTAGAGGAATGAAGGAAAGAGCATAAAGGATAAAATAAAAATAACAACACGAGAGAGAGTTAGCTTGGGGGAGATTTAATTGTCCCTATATATTTCGGATTCACATCCATCAACTGGGGTTTTTTTCCGGGGTGGGGGAAAGGTTGTCTGTCGGAAAGGTGCGAAACGCGTCCTCCGCTGTTCGTTGATTTATATATGGTCCATCTGGTTCCTTACCACATTTCCTTTGTTATATATATATATATATATATATGGTTTTTACCATCATTTCCACTTGGGTCCAGGTCTGTTTATATCATTTATTTTGTTTGACCTGTTTAGCTTGACTTGTTTTTTGGCTTAGGTGGTTAATGCCTTCTTGACCACGTTTTTTCAGTTTGTATGGCGTTTTAACATATTGTTTAGCTCTAGTTTTTCTTAACTATTGGAGCGCTTGCCAGCATTTCTACGATTTTGCGTTTCGTTTCGCTTTTTCTATCAGCCGAAATACGATTCTGCTGAATATATATTTATATATATACATATATATATATATAATATAGAAATGGCTTCTACAGGACTAGAGCTGTTTCATTCGGAGGAAATGTTGAGAGCTCTCCTGGTGATTTCCTCCGAATGAAACAGTTCTAGTCCTGTAGAAGCCATTTCTACATTAAATATTTATACTCTGCTATATATTGAATATCTTACTTACTGTGGTTACCCCCCGATTGAACCTGGGATAAACATATATATATATATATATTGGAAATGTGGGAGATCTTTGGTGCAGTTAGGTATATTTGAAAAAAGTAAAAGTTTGACTTCACTTGTAGTTGATATTCTATAACAATCTAATTTTATAATATTATAATTTTGCTATGTAGATCTAGACATGAGAAAAAGTACTCAATACCGAGGTAAAGTTTAAACATTCATTTAATATAGCGAAGTAGAGAGCTGAGAGTACTGCGAATGTGCAAGCGATATATTTAATTATACACACACACACGCAAACACACGCATATATATATATATATATATATATATATATATATATATATATATATATATATCACATAAGAAACGGAGAATCAGTGGTGCGACGAATTCTAATTTATTAGACATTACAATCGCTTCCAGATTTGGAATCTCTGCTTCGAAAGATCGAGACGTATCTGAGGATCTTGCGATTTCAGAGTCAGGTTCGATCATCGCACTGATCGGGCCTCGAACTGGTCGCCAGAGAAACGATTGTAATATGTCTAATACATTTTAATTCGTAGCATCACTGATTCTCCGTTTCTTATGTGATATTATACTCTGCTCTGTAAGAGCATCGAGTGCTCAAACAGCATACCGCTTACGGACGCTTTCAGCATCCCACACCAATTTTATATATATATATATATATGAAAAAGTCAGGACCCCGACGGCTAGATTCGAACAATTTGGATCTAGCTGTCTAAACGGCAGGAGCTTAGCCATCGGGGTCCTGACATTTTCCTATTACCCACTGTACTACTCTAACTATCGAGCACTCTGGTGCGTTATGGTCCACCTGGTTTCTTACCAAACCTTCTTTCTTATTTATATATGTATGCATGTCTATGTATATGCGCGGGGACATAGAAATAATCGGGCTGGATACCCGATCACGCGGTTAAACCACTGGGAGTGAAGGACCCCTAGATTTTGTCAGGGCATTGTTCTAGGAGAAGGCAACTCAGGAAACTGGGATGAATTCAACATAAAACCTGCGGCACAGTAGGTACCGATGATGTTGATCTTTTCTTCTTTTCGTGTTATAGCTTCTGTCGCTCAGAGAGTGGGATTGGCTCAGTGCACAATCTTTCCTAACTTTAAAAAAAATCTTCACGCACAGGCATTGCACAATCGAATTAATTGATAATTATTAATAATGGTATATCGTGCAACGGCCATATTCGATACATATATAAATATATATATATATATATATATATATATATATATATATATATATATATATATATATATATATATATATATATATATATAATAATGAAATGACAGGAGGCTGGATTTGTGTAAATCCTTGAAAGGTTTATTATACTATGATCATTTCAATGACTGGGTTCCGTATGAATCCGGTGATATCATCAGGTATTTGAAATATAATACCTGAATGTAATAGGTAAAATCCATGGGGCTGAAATTCGAGACCCGAGGGCGACCGCTATTCTGTTCCTTCAACCTCAGCCGGTCGCCCTGGAGTGACGTGGCTAAAGTTTATAGTATGCTACTACCGGTCAGATAAACGAAAACAGAAAGGGATGGGAGCATAAGTTAACGTCGATCTCATGACACAAGGTAAAAGAAAGAAAGAAAGGAAGGAGAGAGAATGTATATATATATATATATATATATGGCCATACATATATATATATATGGCCATACTCGATACATATTTATATATATATATATATATATATGCGTGTGTGTGTGTGTGTGTAAATATATATATATATATGTAAATAACGAAGGGAATGTGGTAAGGAACCAGATGGATAATAACGCACCAGAGTACTCAATACTTAGGGTAGTAGAGTGGGTAATAGGAAAAAGTATGTCCCCGACGGCAGAGCTCAAGCCGTTTCGACGGCTATTTCTGGACTAGTCCAGAAATAGCCGTCGAAACGTTTCGAGCTCTGCCGTCGGGGATCATACTTTTTTCCTATATATGTAAATATATATATATAGAGATATGTAAATATATATATATATGTAAATATATGTATATATAGATATGTAAATATATATATATGTAATATATATATATATATATATATATATATATATATATATATATATATATATATATATTTACAGATATATATATATACACACATCTTTTTATCTCCTAGAAACTTAATTATGTCCTATGTTTATATAAATGTGTATTTAATTTTAATACACAGGCTGTAATTGATTCTGGCGTTTCATTGTTTACATTAATGACTTTGTATGTTTGCGGTTTGGCTTTAACCCGGATCCTACTGAGATCTCTTATTATCATCTCTATGTTATATATATATATGTATATATATATTATATTATATTATATTATATATATATATCTGATCTATATATGTATATGTGTAAGTATATATATAAATATATATATATTATATATATATATATATTATATATATATCTGATCTATATGTGTAAGTATGTATATATATATATATATATATATATATATATATATATATATATATATATATATTATATATATATTATATATATATATATTATATATATATTATATTGTTATACTTTGGGAGGGTCATGTTGCCAATAAGAAACACACGCACCAGTTGCTTTCACTTCAATTTATTATAATAAATTTATAAATTTAGGAATTTATAAATTTATAAATTTATAAAATTCCGGTTGGTTGGTTCCACAACCAGATGGTTGTTTATATATTGTCAAAGTTCTTTCGTCACACATTCTGTGACCACTTCAGTGACTGGGGATTCTTTTCTTTGTTTTTGTGGCTCTCCTTTGTTCTGTCCTACGCCATTTTGTTTCTGTGTGTGTGTTGTGTGCTCAGGGTAAATTAGAGAACATAGAAATAAAAATAGAATCTACGCACAGAAAAGACGCAATGTTTAGACAAATCACAGAGGCAATAAACATAAAAGAATTACAACCAAAATTAAATAGAAAACATGAATGGAACAGCAACATCACAACTTACAATTAAGGACAAAAATGAAAACACACACGCACATAGAACAAACAATCAACCTGTAACATGTAAATAAACAAATAAATAAACGAATATAAACACACACAGACACCCGGATGTGGCGCATACGCAGACTGAGCACACAACACACAGAAACAAAAGAACTAGGAATAAGGCTAATAGAATAAACTCATGGTATGATAGCAATAAATACCAGAGTGTAATGTTCATCGATACAACCCCTAGAGGTGAATTAGCTTACAAATTTAGAAGGGTCCTAGATAAACATAAACTCAATATTAAGATAGTAGAAAGACCAGTTACCTCCGTAAAAACACTTATTAGCAAGACATACCCTTTCCAAAGACCCCCTGTATAGATAAGAAATGTATAACCTGTAAAATAAGCCC
Source organism: Eledone cirrhosa (assembly GCA_964016885.1). NCBI lineage: Eukaryota > Metazoa > Mollusca > Cephalopoda > Octopoda > Eledonidae > Eledone > Eledone cirrhosa. Next base: position 27,162,392 of record OZ024763.1, on the reverse strand, counting down.
ACATATTAACTGTAAAACTAGAAATGTAGTGTATAGCATAAGATGTACTGAAGGACAATGTAGAGACAAAAATATAGTGTACATAGGTGAGACAGCTCGTAGTGTAGGGGAACGGATAAATGAACACTGGCGAGACCTTCAAGATAGTAAAGAATCATCTGTACTCTACCAACATGCTAAAATAGAACATAAGGGTAAATTAGAGAACATAGAAATAAAAATAGAATCTACACACAGAAAAGACACAATGTTTAGACAAATCACAGAGGCAATAAACATAAAAGAATTACAACCAAAATTAAATAGAAAACATGAATGGAACAGCAACATCACAACTTACAATTAAGGACAAAATGAAAACACACACGCACATCGAACAAACAATCAACCTGTAACATGTATATAAACAAATAAATAAACGAATATAAACACACACAGACACCCGGATGTGACGCATACGCAGACTGAGCACACAACACACAGAAACAAAATGGCGTAGGACAGAACATAGGAGAGGCACAAAAACAAAGAAAAGAATCCCCAGTCACTGAAGAGGTCACAGAATGTGTGACGAAATAACTTTGACAATATATAAACAACCATCTGGTTGTGGAACCGACCAACCGGAAATTTATAAATTTATAAATT
>OZ024763.1:27129137-27149137 GCA_964016885.1 Eledone cirrhosa | reverse complement strand
CAGAACCATTACAACACAAACTACCAACGATGCTAACAGCATTTGTAGAAGTGTTACAAAGAGAAGCAAGGGCCCACGTTTGTAGCACAGTAGTACCAGAACCATTACAACACAAACTACCAACGATGCTAACAGCATTTGTAGAAGTGTTACAAAGAGAAGCAAGGGCCCACGTTTGTAGCACAGTAGTACCAGAACCATTACAACACAAACTACCAACGATGCTAACAGCATTTGTAGAAGTGTTACAAAGAGAAGCAAGGGCCCACGTTTGTAGCACAGTAGTACCAGAACCATTACAACACAAACTACCAACGATGCTAACAGCATTTGTAGAAGTGTTACAAAGAGAAGCAAGGGCCCACGTTTGTAGCACAGTAGTACCAGAACCATTACAACACAAACTACCAACGATGCTAACAGCATTTGTAGAAGTGTTACAAAGAGAAGCAAGGGCCCACGTTTGTAGCACAGTAGTACCAGAACCATTACAACACAAACTACCAACGATGCTAACAGCATTTGTAGAAGTGTTACAAAGAGAAGCAAGGGCCCACGTTTGTAGCAGAGTAGTACCAGAACCATTACAACACAAACTACCAACGATGCTAACAGCATTTGTAGGAGTGTTACAAAGAGAAGCAAGGGCCCACGTTTGTAGAACAGTAGTACCAGAACCATAACAACACAAACTACCAACGATGCTAACAGCATTTGTAGGAGTGTTACATAGAGAAGCAAGGGCCCACGTTTGTAGCACAGTAGTACCAGAACCATTACAACACAAACTACCAACGATGCTAACAGCATTTGTAGGAGTGTTACAAAGAGAAGCAAGGGCCCACGTTTGTAGCACAGTAGTACCAGAACCATTACAACACAAACTACCAACGTGCTAACAGCATTTGTAGAAGTGTTACAAAGAGAAGCAAGGGCCCACGTTTGTAGCACAGTAGTACCAGAACCATTACAACACAAACTACCAACGATGTTAACCGCATTTGTAGAAGTGTTACAAAGAGAAGCAAGGGCCCACGTTTGTAGCACAGTAGTACCAGAACCATTACAACACAAACTACCAACGATGCTAACAGCATTTGTAGAAGTGTTACAAAGAGAAGCAAGGGCCCACGTTTGTAGCACAGTAGTACCAGAACCATTACAACACAAACTACCAACGTGCTAACAGCATTTGTAGAAGTGTTACAAAGAGAAGCAAGGGCCCACGTTTGTAGCACAGTAGTACCAGAACCATTACAACACAAACTACCAACGTTGCTAACAGCATTTGTAGAAGTGTTACAAAGAGAAGCAAGGGCCCACGTTTGTAGCACAGTAGTACCAGAACCATTACAACACAAACTACCAACGATGCTAACAGCATTTGTAGGAGTGTTACAAAGAGAAGCAAGGGCCCACGTTTGTAGCACAGTAGTACCAGAACCATTACAACACAAACTACCAACGATGCTAACAGCATTTGTAGGAGTGTTACAAAGAGAAGCAAGGGCCCACGTTTGTAGCAGAGTAGTACCAGAACCATTACAACACAAACTACCAACGATGCTAACAGCATTTGTAGGAGTGTTACAAAGAGAAGCAAGGGCCCACGTTTGTAGCACAGTAGTACCAGAACCATTACAACACAAACTACCAACGATGCTAACATCATTTGTAGAAGTGTTACAAAGAGAAGCAAGGGCCCACGTTTGTAGCACAGTAGTACCAGAACCATTACAACACAAACTACCAACGATGCTAACAGCATTTGTAGGAGTGTTACAAAGAGAAGCAAGGGCCCATGTTTGTAGCACAGTAGTACCAGAACCATTACAACACAAACTACCAACGATGTTAACCGCATTTGTAGAAGTGTTACAAAGAGAAGCAAGGGCCCACGTTTGTAGCACAGTAGTACCAGAACCATTACAACACAAACTACCAACGATGCTAACAGCATTTGTAGGAGTGTTACAAAGAGAAGCAAGGGCCCACGTTTGTAGCACAGTAGTACCAGAACCATTACAACACAAACTACTAACGATGCTAACAGCATTTGTAGGAGTGTTACAAAGAGAAGCAAGGGTCCACGTTTGTAGCACAGTAGTACCAGAACCATTACAACACAAACTACCAACGATGCTAACAGCATTTGTAGGAGTGTTACAAAGAGAAGCAAGGGCCCACGTTTGTAGCACAGTAGTACCAGAACCATTACAACACAAACTACCAACGATGCTAACAGCATTTGTAGAAGTGTTACAAAGAGAAGCAAGGGCCCACGTTTGTAGCACAGTAGTACCAGAACCATTACAACACAAACTACCAACGATGCTAACAGCATTTGTAGGAGTGTTACAAAGAGAAGCAAGGGCCCACGTTTGTAGCACAGTAGTACCAGAACCATTACAACACAAACTACCAACGATGCTAACAGCATTTGTAGAAGTGTTACAAAGAGAAGCAAGGGCCCACGTTTGTAGCACAGTAGTACCAGAACCATTACAACACAAACTACCAACGATGCTAACAGCATTTGTAGGAGTGTTACAAAGAGAAGCAAGGGCCCACGTTTGTAGCACAGTAGTACCAGAACCATTACAACACAAACTACCAACGATGCTAACAGCATTTGTAGGAGTGTTACAAAGAGAAGCAAGGGCCCACGTTTGTAGCACAGTAGTACCAGAACCATTACAACACAAACTACCAACGATGCTAACAGCATTTGTAGAAGTGTTACAAAGAGAAGCAAGGGCCCACGTTTGTAGCACAGTAGTACCAGAACCATTACAACACAAACTACCAACGATGCTAACAGCATTTGTAGGAGTGTTACAAAGAGAAGCAAGGGCCCACGTTTGTAGCACAGTAGTACCAGAACCATTACAACACAAACTACCAACGATGCTAACAGCATTTGTAGAAGTGTTACAAAGAGAAGCAAGGGCCCACGTTTGTAGCACAGTAGTACCAGAACCATTACAACACAAACTACCAACGATGTTAACCGCATTTGTAGAAGTGTTACAAAGAGAAGCAAGGGCCCACGTTTGTAGCACAGTAGTACCAGAACCATTACAACACAAACTACCAACGATGCTAACAGCATTTGTAGAAGTGTTACAAAGAGAAGCAAGGGCCCACGTTTGTAGCACAGTAGTACCAGAACCATTACAACACAAACTACCAACGATGTTAACCGCATTTGTAGAAGTGTTACAAAGAGAAGCAAGGGCCCACGTTTGTAGCACAGTAGTACCAGAACCATTACAACACAAACTACCAACGATGCTAACAGCATTTGTAGAAGTGTTACAAAGAGAAGCAAGGGCCCACGTTTGTAGCACAGTAGTACCAGAACCATTACAACACAAACTACCAACGATGTTAACCGCATTTGTAGAAGTGTTACAAAGAGAAGCAAGGGCCCACGTTTGTAGCACAGTAGTACCAGAACCATTACAACACAAACTACCAACGATGCTAACAGCATTTGTAGAAGTGTTACAGAGAGAAGCAAGGGCCCACGTTTGTAGCACAGTAGTACCAGAACCATTACAACACAAACTACCAACGATGTTAACCGCATTTGTAGAAGTGTTACAAAGAGAAGCAAGGGCCCACGTTTGTAGCACAGTAGTACCAGAACCATTACAACAAAAACTACCAACGATGTTAACCGCATTTGTAGAAGTGTTACAAAGAGAAGCAAGGGCCCACGTTTGTAGCACAGTAGTACCAGAACCATTACAACACAAACTACCAACGATGCTAACAGCATTTGTAGAAGTGTTACAAAGAGAAGCAAGGGCCCACGTTTGTAGCACAGTAGTACCAGAACCATTACAACACAAACTACCAACGATGCTAACAGCATTTGTAGGAGTGTTACAAAGAGAAGCAAGGGCCCACGTTTGTAGCACAGTAGTACCAGAACCATTACAACACAAACTACCAACGATGCTAACAGCATTTGTAGAAGTGTTACAAAGAGAAGCAAGGGCCCACGTTTGTAGCACAGTAGTACCAGAACCATTACAACACAAACTACCAACGATGCTAACAGCATTTGTAGGAGTGTTACAAAGAGAAGCAAGGGCCCACGTTTGTAGCACAGTAGTACCAGAACCATTACAACACAAACTACCAACGATGCTAACAGCATTTGTAGAAGTGTTACAAAGAGAAGCAAGGGCCCACGTTTGTAGCACAGTAGTACCAGAACCATTACAACACAAACTACCAACGATGCTAACAGCATTTGTAGGAGTGTTACAAAGAGAAGCAAGGGCCCACGTTTGTAGCACAGTAGTACCAGAACCATTACAACACAAACTACCAACGATGCTAACCGCATTTGTAGAAGTGTTACAAAGAGAAGCAAGGGCCCACGTTTGTAGCACAGTAGTACCAGAACCATTACAACACAAACTACCAACGATGCTAACAGCATTTGTAGAAGTGTTACAAAGAGAAGCAAGGGCCCACGTTTGTAGCACAGTAGTACCAGAACCATTACAACACAAACTACCAACGATGCTAACAGCATTTGTAGGAGTGTTACAAAGAGAAGCAAGGGCCCACGTTTGTAGCACAGTAGTACCAGAACCATTACAACACAAACTACCAACGATGCTAACAGCATTTGTAGGAGTGTTACAAAGAGAAGCAAGGGCCCACGTTTGTAGCACAGTAGTACCAGAACCATTACAACACAAACTACCAACGATGCTAACAGCATTTGTAGAAGTGTTACAAAGAGAAGCAAGGGCCCACGTTTGTAGCACAGTAGTACCAGAACCATTACAACACAAACTACCAACGATGTTAACCGCATTTGTAGGAGTGTTACAAAGAGAAGCAAGGGCCCACGTTTGTAGCACAGTAGTACCAGAACCATTACAACACAAACTACCAACGATGCTAACCGCATTTGTAGAAGTGTTACAAAGAGAAGCAAGGGCCCACGTTTGTAGCACAGTAGTACCAGAACCATTACAACACAAACTACCAACGATGCTAACAGCATTTGTAGGAGTGTTACAAAGAGAAGCAAGGGCCCAGGTTTGTAGCACAGTAGTACCAGAACCATTACAACACAAACTACCAACGATGCTAACAGCATTTGTAGAAGTGTTACAAAGAGAAGCAAGGGCCCACGTTTGTAGCACAGTAGTACCAGAACCATTACAACACAAACTACCAACGATGTTAACCGCATTTGTAGGAGTGTTACAAAGAGAAGCAAGGGCCCACGTTTGTAGCACAGTAGTACCAGAACCATTACAACACAAACTACCAACGTTGCTAACAGCATTTGTAGAAGTGTTACAAAGAGAAGCAAGGGCCCACGTTTGTAGAACAGTAGTACCAGAACCATAACAACACAAACTACCAACGATGCTAACAGCATTTGTAGGAGTGTTACATAGTGAAGCAAGGGCCCACGTTTGTAGCACAGTAGTACCAGAACCATTACAACACAAACTACCAACGTGCTAACAGCATTTGTAGAAGTGTTACAAAGAGAAGCAAGGGCCCACGTTTGTAGCACAGTAGTACCAGAACCATTACAACACAAACTACCAACGTTGCTAACACCATTTGTAGAAGTGTTACAAAGAGACGCAAGGGCCCACGTTTGTAGCACAGTAGTACCAGAACCATTACAACACAAACTACCAACGTGCTAACAGCATTTGTAGAAGTGTTACAAAGAGAAGCAAGGGCCCACGTTTGTAGCACAGTAGTACCAGAACCATTACAACACAAACTACCAACGTTGCTAACAGCATTTGTAGAAGTGTTACAAAGAGAAGCAAGGGCCCACGTTTGTAGCACAGTAGTACCAGAACCATTACAACACAAACTACCAACGATGCTAACAGCATTTGTAGGAGTGTTACAAAGAGAAGCAAGGGCCCACGTTTGTAGCACAGTAGTACCAGAACCATTACAACACAAACTACCAACGATGCTAACAGCATTTGTAGGAGTGTTACAAAGAGAAGCAAGGGCCCACGTTTGTAGCAGAGTAGTACCAGAACCATTACAACACAAACTACCAACGATGCTAACAGCATTTGTAGGAGTGTTACAAAGAGAAGCAAGGGCCCACGTTTGTAGCACAGTAGTACCAGAACCATTACAACACAAACTACCAACGATGCTAACATCATTTGTAGAAGTGTTACAAAGAGAAGCAAGGGCCCACGTTTGTAGCACAGTAGTACCAGAACCATTACAACACAAACTACCAACGATGCTAACAGCATTTGTAGGAGTGTTACAAAGAGAAGCAAGGGCCCATGTTTGTAGCACAGTAGTACCAGAACCATTACAACACAAACTACCAACGATGCTAACAGCATTTGTAGAAGTGTTACAAAGAGAAGCAAGGGCCCACGTTTGTAGCACAGTAGTACCAGAACCATTACAACACAAACTACCAACGATGCTAACAGCATTTGTAGGAGTGTTACAAAGAGAAGCAAGGGCCCACGTTTGTAGCACAGTAGTACCAGAACCATTACAACACAAACTGCCAACGATGCTAACCGCATTTGTAGAAGTGTTACAAAGAGAAGCAAGGGCCCACGTTTGTAGCACAGTAGTACCAGAACCATTACAACACAAACTACCAACGATGCTAACGGCATTTGTAGAAGTGTTACAAAGAGAAGCAAGGGCCCACGTTTGTAGCACAGTAGTACCAGAACCATTACAACACAAACTACCAACGTTGCTAACAGCATTTGTAGAAGTGTTACAAAGAGAAGCAAGGGCCCACGTTTGTAGCACAGTAGTACCAGAACCATTACAACACAAACTACCAACGATGCTAACAGCATTTGTAGGAGTGTTACAAAGAGAAGCAAGGGCCCATGTTTGTAGCACAGTAGTACCAGAACCATTACAACACAAACTACCAACGATGTTAACCGCATTTGTAGAAGTGTTACAAAGAGAAGCAAGGGCCCACGTTTGTAGCACAGTAGTACCAGAACCATTACAACACAAACTACCAACGATGCTAACAGCATTTGTAGGAGTGTTACAAAGAGAAGCAAGGGCCCACGTTTGTAGCACAGTAGTACCAGAACCATTACAACACAAACTACTAACGATGCTAACAGCATTTGTAGGAGTGTTACAAAGAGAAGCAAGGGTCCACGTTTGTAGCACAGTAGTACCAGAACCATTACAACACAAACTACCAACGATGCTAACAGCATTTGTAGGAGTGTTACAAAGAGAAGCAAGGGCCCACGTTTGTAGCACAGTAGTACCAGAACCATTACAACACAAACTACCAACGATGCTAACAGCATTTGTAGAAGTGTTACAAAGAGAAGCAAGGGCCCACGTTTGTAGCACAGTAGTACCAGAACCATTACAACACAAACTACCAACGATGCTAACAGCATTTGTAGGAGTGTTACAAAGAGAAGCAAGGGCCCACGTTTGTAGCACAGTAGTACCAGAACCATTACAACACAAACTACCAACGATGCTAACAGCATTTGTAGAAGGGTTACAAAGAGAAGCAAGGGCCCACGTTTGTAGCACAGTAGTACCAGAACCATTACAACACAAACTACCAACGATGCTAACAGCATTTGTAGGAGTGTTACAAAGAGAAGCAAGGGCCCACGTTTGTAGCACAGTAGTACCAGAACCATTACAACACAAACTACCAACGATGCTAACAGCATTTGTAGGAGTGTTACAAAGAGAAGCAAGGGCCCACGTTTGTAGCACAGTAGTACCAGAACCATTACAACACAAACTACCAACGATGCTAACAGCATTTGTAGAAGTGTTACAAAGAGAAGCAAGGGCCCACGTTTGTAGCACAGTAGTACCAGAACCATTACAACACAAACTACCAACGATGCTAACAGCATTTGTAGGAGTGTTACAAAGAGAAGCAAGGGCCCACGTTTGTAGCACAGTAGTACCAGAACCATTACAACACAAACTACCAACGATGCTAACAGCATTTGTAGAAGTGTTACAAAGAGAAGCAAGGGCCCACGTTTGTAGCACAGTAGTACCAGAACCATTACAACACAAACTACCAACGATGTTAACCGCATTTGTAGAAGTGTTACAAAGAGAAGCAAGGGCCCACGTTTGTAGCACAGTAGTACCAGAACCATTACAACACAAACTACCAACGATGCTAACAGCATTTGTAGAAGTGTTACAAAGAGAAGCAAGGGCCCACGTTTGTAGCACAGTAGTACCAGAACCATTACAACACAAACTACCAACGATGTTAACCGCATTTGTAGAAGTGTTACAAAGAGAAGCAAGGGCCCACGTTTGTAGCACAGTAGTACCAGAACCATTACAACACAAACTACCAACGATGCTAACAGCATTTGTAGAAGTGTTACAAAGAGAAGCAAGGGCCCACGTTTGTAGCACAGTAGTACCAGAACCATTACAACACAAACTACCAACGATGTTAACCGCATTTGTAGAAGTGTTACAAAGAGAAGCAAGGGCCCACGTTTGTAGCACAGTAGTACCAGAACCATTACAACACAAACTACCAACGATGCTAACAGCATTTGTAGAAGTGTTACAAAGAGAAGCAAGGGCCCATGTTTGTAGCACAGTAGTACCAGAACCATTACAACACAAACTACCAACGATGTTAACCGCATTTGTAGAAGTGTTACAAAGAGAAGCAAGGGCCCACGTTTGTAGCACAGTAGTACCAGAACCATTACAACAAAAACTACCAACGATGTTAACCGCATTTGTAGAAGTGTTACAAAGAGAAGCAAGGGCCCACGTTTGTAGCACAGTAGTACCAGAACCATTACAACACAAACTACCAACGATGCTAACAGCATTTGTAGAAGTGTTACAAAGAGAAGCAAGGGCCCACGTTTGTAGCACAGTAGTACCAGAACCATTACAACACAAACTACCAACGATGCTAACAGCATTTGTAGGAGTGTTACAAAGAGAAGCAAGGGCCCACGTTTGTAGCACAGTAGTACCAGAACCATTACAACACAAACTACCAACGATGCTAACAGCATTTGTAGAAGTGTTACAAAGAGAAGCAAGGGCCCACGTTTGTAGCACAGTAGTACCAGAACCATTACAACACAAACTACCAACGATGCTAACAGCATTTGTAGGAGTGTTACAAAGAGAAGCAAGGGCCCACGTTTGTAGCACAGTAGTACCAGAACCATTACAACACAAACTACCAACGATGCTAACAGCATTTGTAGAAGTGTTACAAAGAGAAGCAAGGGCCCACGTTTGTAGCACAGTAGTACCAGAACCATTACAACACAAACTACCAACGATGCTAACAGCATTTGTAGGAGTGTTACAAAGAGAAGCAAGGGCCCACGTTTGTAGCACAGTAGTACCAGAACCATTACAACACAAACTACCAACGATGCTAACCGCATTTGTAGAAGTGTTACAAAGAGAAGCAAGGGCCCACGTTTGTAGCACAGTAGTACCAGAACCATTACAACACAAACTACCAACGATGCTAACAGCATTTGTAGAAGTGTTACAAAGAGAAGCAAGGGCCCACGTTTGTAGCACAGTAGTACCAGAACCATTACAACACAAACTACCAACGATGCTAACAGCATTTGTAGGAGTGTTACAAAGAGAAGCAAGGGCCCACGTTTGTAGCACAGTAGTACCAGAACCATTACAACACAAACTACCAACGATGCTAACAGCATTTGTAGGAGTGTTACAAAGAGAAGCAAGGGCCCACGTTTGTAGCACAGTAGTACCAGAACCATTACAACACAAACTACCAACGATGCTAACAGCATTTGTAGAAGTGTTACAAAGAGAAGCAAGGGCCCACGTTTGTAGCACAGTAGTACCAGAACCATTACAACACAAACTACCAACGATGTTAACCGCATTTGTAGGAGTGTTACAAAGAGAAGCAAGGGCCCACGTTTGTAGCACAGTAGTACCAGAACCATTACAACACAAACTACCAACGATGCTAACCGCATTTGTAGAAGTGTTACAAAGAGAAGCAAGGGCCCACGTTTGTAGCACAGTAGTACCAGAACTATTACAACACAAACTACCAACGATGCTAACAGCATTTGTAGGAGTGTTACAAAGAGAAGCAAGGGCCCAGGTTTGTAGCACAGTAGTACCAGAACCATTACAACACAAACTACCAACGATGCTAACAGCATTTGTAGAAGTGTTACAAAGAGAAGCAAGGGCCCACGTTTGTAGCACAGTAGTACCAGAACCATTACAACACAAACTACCAACGATGTTAACCGCATTTGTAGGAGTGTTACAAAGAGAAGCAAGGGCCCACGTTTGTAGCACAGTAGTACCAGAACCATTACAACACAAACTACCAACGTTGCTAACAGCATTTGTAGAAGTGTTACAAAGAGAAGCAAGGGCCCACGTTTGTAGCACAGTAGTACCAGAACCATTACAACACAAACTACCAACGATGTTAACCGCATTTGTAGAAGTGTTACAAAGAGAAGCAAGGGCCCACGTTTGTAGCACAGTAGTACCAGAACCATTACAACACAAACTACCAACGATGTTAACAGCATTTGTAGGAGTGTTACAAAGAGAAGCAAGGGCCCACGTTTGTAGCACAGTAGTACCAGAACCATTACAACACAAACTACCAACGATGTTAACCGCATTTATAGAAGTGTTACAAAGAGAAGCAAGAGCCCACGTTTGTAGCACAGTAGTACCAGAACCATTACAACACAAACTACCAACGTTGCTAACAGCATTTGTAGAAGTGTTACAAAGAGACGAAAGGGCCCACGTTTGTAGCACAGTAGTACCAGAACCATTACAACACAAACTACCAACGTTGCTAACAGCATTTGTAGGAGCGTTACAAAGAGAAGCAAGGGCCCACGTTTGTAGCACAGTAGTACCAGAACCATTACAACACAAACTACCAACGATGCTAACAGCATTTGTAGAAGTGTTACAAAGAGAAGCAAGGGCCCACGTTTGTAGCACAGTAGTACCAGAACCATTACAACACAAACTACCAACGATGTTAACCGCATTTATAGAAGTGTTACAAAGAGAAGCAAGGGCCCACGTTTGTAGCACAGTAGTACCAGAACCATTACAACACAAACTACCAACGATGCTAACAGCATTTGTAGAAGTGTTACAAAGAGAAGCAAGGGCCCACGTTTGTAGCACAGTAGTACCAGAACCATTACAACACAAACTACCAACGTGCTAACAGCATTTGTAGAAGTGTTACAAAGAGAAGCAAGGGCCCACGTTTGTAGCACAGTAGTACCAGAACCATTACAACACAAACTACCAACGATGCTAACAGCATTTGTAGGAGTGTTACAAAGAGAAGCAAGGGCCCACGTTTGTAGCACAGTAGTACCAGAACCATTACAACACAAACTATCAACGTTGCTAACAGCATTTGTAGAAGTGTTACAAAGAGACGCAAGGGCCCACGTTTGTAGCACAGTAGTACCAGAACCTTACAACACAAACTACCAACGTTGCTAACAGCATTTGTAGAAGTGTTACAAAGAGACGCAAGGGCCCACGTTTGTAGCACAGTAGTACCAGAACCATTACAACACAAACTACCAACGTTGCTAACAGCATTTGTAGGAGTGTTACAAAGAGAAGCAAGGGCCCACGTTTGTAGCACAGTAGTACCAGAACCATTACAACACAAACTACCAACGATGCTAACAGCATTTGTAGAAGTGTTACAAAGAGAAGCAAGGGCCCACGTTTGTAGCACAGTAGTACCAGAACCATTACAACACAAACTACCAACGTTGCTAACAGCATTTGTAGAAGTGTTACAAAGAGACGCAAGGGCCCACGTTTGTAGCACAGTAGTACCAGAACCATTACAACACAAACTACCAACGTTGCTAACAGCATTTGTAGAAGTGTTACAAAGAGACGCAAGGGCCCACGTTTGTAGCACAGTAGTACCAGAACCATTACAACACAAACTACCAACGTTGCTAACAGCATTTGTAGGAGTGTTACAAAGAGAAGCAAGGGCCCACGTTTGTAGCACAGTAGTACCAGAACCATTACAACACAAACTACCAACGATGCTAACAGCATTTGTAGAAGTGTTACAAAGAGAAGCAAGGGCCCACGTTTGTAGCACAGTAGTACCAGAACCATTACAACACAAACTACCAACGATGTTAACCGCATTTATAGAAGTGTTACAAAGAGAAGCAAGGGCCCACGTTTGTAGCACAGTAGTACCAGAACCATTACAACACAAACTACCAACGATGTTAACAGCATTTGTAGGAGTGTTACAAAGAGAAGCAAGGGCCCACGTTTGTAGCACAGTAGTACCAGAACCATTACAACACAAACTACCAACGATGCTAACCGCATTTGTAGAAGTGTTACAAAGAGAAGCAAGGGCCCACGTTTGTAGCACAGTAGTACCAGAACCATTACAACACAAACTACCAACGATGCTAACAGCATTTGTAGGAGTGTTACAAAGAGAAGCAAGGGCCCAGGTTTGTAGCACAGTAGTACCAGAACCATTACAACACAAACTACCAACGATGCTAACAGCATTTGTAGAAGTGTTACAAAGAGAAGCAAGGGCCCACGTTTGTAGCACAGTAGTACCAGAACCATTACAACACAAACTACCAACGATGTTAACCGCATTTGTAGGAGTGTTACAAAGAGAAGCAAGGGCCCACGTTTGTAGCACAGTAGTACCAGAACCATTACAACACAAACTACCAACGTTGCTAACAGCATTTGTAGAAGTGTTACAAAGAGAAGCAAGGGCCCACGTTTGTAGCACAGTAGTACCAGAACCATTACAACACAAACTACCAACGATGTTAACCGCATTTGTAGAAGTGTTACAAAGAGAAGCAAGGGCCCACGTTTGTAGCACAGTAGTACCAGAACCATTACAACACAAACTACCAACGATGTTAACAGCATTTGTAGGAGTGTTACAAAGAGAAGCAAGGGCCCACGTTTGTAGCACAGTAGTACCAGAACCATTACAACACAAACTACCAACGATGTTAACCGCATTTATAGAAGTGTTACAAAGAGAAGCAAGAGCCCACGTTTGTAGCACAGTAGTACCAGAACCATTACAACACAAACTACCAACGTTGCTAACAGCATTTGTAGAAGTGTTACAAAGAGACGAAAGGGCCCACGTTTGTAGCACAGTAGTACCAGAACCATTACAACACAAACTACCAACGTTGCTAACAGCATTTGTAGGAGCGTTACAAAGAGAAGCAAGGGCCCACGTTTGTAGCACAGTAGTACCAGAACCATTACAACACAAACTACCAACGATGCTAACCGCATTTGTAGAAGTGTTACAAAGAGAAGCAAGGGCCCACGTTTGTAGCACAGTAGTACCAGAACCATTACAACACAAACTACCAACGATGCTAACAGCATTTGTAGGAGTGTTACAAAGAGAAGCAAGGGCCCAGGTTTGTAGCACAGTAGTACCAGAACCATTACAACACAAACTACCAACGATGCTAACAGCATTTGTAGAAGTGTTACAAAGAGAAGCAAGGGCCCACGTTTGTAGCACAGTAGTACCAGAACCATTACAACACAAACTACCAACGATGTTAACCGCATTTGTAGGAGTGTTACAAAGAGAAGCAAGGGCCCACGTTTGTAGCACAGTAGTACCAGAACCATTACAACACAAACTACCAACGTTGCTAACAGCATTTGTAGAAGTGTTACAAAGAGAAGCAAGGGCCCACGTTTGTAGCACAGTAGTACCAGAACCATTACAACACAAACTACCAACGATGTTAACCGCATTTGTAGAAGTGTTACAAAGAGAAGCAAGGGCCCACGTTTGTAGCACAGTAGTACCAGAACCATTACAACACAAACTACCAACGATGTTAACAGCATTTGTAGGAGTGTTACAAAGAGAAGCAAGGGCCCACGTTTGTAGCACAGTAGTACCAGAACCATTACAACACAAACTACCAACGATGTTAACCGCATTTATAGAAGTGTTACAAAGAGAAGCAAGAGCCCACGTTTGTAGCACAGTAGTACCAGAACCATTACAACACAAACTACCAACGTTGCTAACAGCATTTGTAGAAGTGTTACAAAGAGACGAAAGGGCCCACGTTTGTAGCACAGTAGTACCAGAACCATTACAACACAAACTACCAACGTTGCTAACAGCATTTGTAGGAGCGTTACAAAGAGAAGCAAGGGCCCACGTTTGTAGCACAGTAGTACCAGAACCATTACAACACAAACTACCAACGATGCTAACAGCATTTGTAGAAGTGTTACAAAGAGAAGCAAGGGCCCACGTTTGTAGCACAGTAGTACCAGAACCATTACAACACAAACTACCAACGATGTTAACCGCATTTATAGAAGTGTTACAAAGAGAAGCAAGGGCCCACGTTTGTAGCACAGTAGTACCAGAACCATTACAACACAAACTACCAACGATGCTAACAGCATTTGTAGAAGTGTTACAAAGAGAAGCAAGGGCCCACGTTTGTAGCACAGTAGTACCAGAACCATTACAACACAAACTACCAACGTGCTAACAGCATTTGTAGAAGTGTTACAAAGAGAAGCAAGGGCCCACGTTTGTAGCACAGTAGTACCAGAACCATTACAACACAAACTACCAACGATGCTAACAGCATTTGTAGGAGTGTTACAAAGAGAAGCAAGGGCCCACGTTTGTAGCACAGTAGTACCAGAACCATTACAACACAAACTATCAACGTTGCTAACAGCATTTGTAGAAGTGTTACAAAGAGACGCAAGGGCCCACGTTTGTAGCACAGTAGTACCAGAACCTTACAACACAAACTACCAACGTTGCTAACAGCATTTGTAGAAGTGTTACAAAGAGACGCAAGGGCCCACGTTTGTAGCACAGTAGTACCAGAACCATTACAACACAAACTACCAACGTTGCTAACAGCATTTGTAGGAGTGTTACAAAGAGAAGCAAGGGCCCACGTTTGTAGCACAGTAGTACCAGAACCATTACAACACAAACTACCAACGATGCTAACAGCATTTGTAGAAGTGTTACAAAGAGAAGCAAGGGCCCACGTTTGTAGCACAGTAGTACCAGAACCATTACAACACAAACTACCAACGTTGCTAACAGCATTTGTAGAAGTGTTACAAAGAGACGCAAGGGCCCACGTTTGTAGCACAGTAGTACCAGAACCATTACAACACAAACTACCAACGTTGCTAACAGCATTTGTAGAAGTGTTACAAAGAGACGCAAGGGCCCACGTTTGTAGCACAGTAGTACCAGAACCATTACAACACAAACTACCAACGTTGCTAACAGCATTTGTAGGAGTGTTACAAAGAGAAGCAAGGGCCCACGTTTGTAGCACAGTAGTACCAGAACCATTACAACACAAACTACCAACGATGCTAACAGCATTTGTAGAAGTGTTACAAAGAGAAGCAAGGGCCCACGTTTGTAGCACAGTAGTACCAGAACCATTACAACACAAACTACCAACGATGTTAACCGCATTTATAGAAGTGTTACAAAGAGAAGCAAGGGCCCACGTTTGTAGCACAGTAGTACCAGAACCATTACAACACAAACTACCAACGATGTTAACAGCATTTGTAGGAGTGTTACAAAGAGAAGCAAGGGCCCACGTTTGTAGCACAGTAGTACCAGAACCATTACAACACAAACTACCAACGATGCTAACCGCATTTGTAGAAGTGTTACAAAGAGAAGCAAGGGCCCACGTTTGTAGCACAGTAGTACCAGAACCATTACAACACAAACTACCAACGATGCTAACAGCATTTGTAGGAGTGTTACAAAGAGAAGCAAGGGCCCAGGTTTGTAGCACAGTAGTACCAGAACCATTACAACACAAACTACCAACGATGCTAACAGCATTTGTAGGAGTGTTACAAAGAGAAGCAAGGGCCCACGTTTGTAGCACAGTAGTACCAGAACCATTACAACACAAACTACCAACGATGCTAACAGCATTTGTAGAAGTGTTACAAAGAGAAGCAAGGGCCCACGTTTGTAGCACAGTAGTACCAGAACCATTACAACACAAACTACCAACGATGCTAACAGCATTTGTAGGAGTGTTACAAAGAGAAGCAAGGGCCCACGTTTGTAGCACAGTAGTACCAGAACCATTACAACACAAACTACCAACGATGCTATCAGCATTTGTAGGAGTGTTACAAAGAGAAGCAAGGGCCCACGTTTGTAGCACAGTAGTACCAGAACCATTACAACACAAACTACCAACGATGTTAACCGCATTTGTAGAAGTGTTACAAAGAGAAGCAAGGGCCCACGTTTGTAGCACAGTAGTACCAGAACCATTACAACACAAACTACCAACGATGTTAACCGCATTTGTAGAAGTGTTACAAAGAGAAGCAAGGGCCCACGTTTGTAGCACAGTAGTACCAGAACCATTACAACACAAACTACCAACGATGTTAACCGCATTTGTAGAAGTGTTACAAAGAGAAGCAAGGGCCCACGTTTGTAGCACAGTAGTACCAGAACCATTACAACACAAACTACCAACGATGCTAACAGCATTTGTAGAAGTGTTACAAAGAGAAGCAAGGGCCCACGTTTGTAGCACAGTAGTACCAGAACCATTACAACACAAACTACCAACGATGCTAACAGCATTTGTAGAAGTGTTACAAAGAGAAGCAAGGGCCCACGTTTGTAGCACAGTAGTACCAGAACCATTACAACACAAACTACCAACGATGTTAACCGCATTTGTAGAAGTGTTACAAAGAGTAGCAAGGGCCCACGTTTGTAGCACAGTAGTACCAGAACCATTACAACACAAACTACCAACGATGTTAACCGCATTTGTAGAAGTGTTACAAAGAGAAGCAAGGGCCCACGTTTGTAGCACAGTAGTACCAGAACCATTACAACACAAACTACCAACGATGCTAACAGCATTTGTAGGAGTGTTACAAAGAGAAGCAAGGGCCCACGTTTGTAGCACAGTACTACCAGAACCATTACAACACAAACTACCAACGATGCTAACAGCATTTGTAGGAGTGTTACAAAGAGAAGCAAGGGCCCATGTTTGTAGCCCAGTAGTACCAGAAGCGATGGCAAATACATACTACCAACGATCTAAGTAGCGTTGTAGAGGTGCTGCAAACAGAATCAAGGACACATGCTACCCAGGAGTCACTGTTTATAAGGTTGGCGATAGGGAGTAGAAGCGAAGCCCAAATCAGTTCTGTATGAGCATGACATGGCCACCTGACCTAACCTTACTCACGACAGGATAACTCGTCTAACCATGCCGTACCAGAGATGTTAGCGTTGTAGAGGTGTTACAAAATGAGTCAAGAACATAGACTACCAGAGATGTTAGTGTTTAGAATTAGTCCAAAGACAGCCAAAGACACGGATACCAGAGATGTTAGTGTTTAGAATTGATCCAAAGATAGCCAAAGACACGGATACCAGAGATGTCAGTGTTTAGAATTGATCCAAAGACAGCCAAAGACACGGATACCAGAGATGTCAGTGTTTAGAATTAGTCCAAAGACAGCCAAAGACACGGATACCAGAGATGTTAGTGTTTAGAATTGATCCAAAGACAGCCAAAGACACGGATACCAGAGATGTTAGTGTTTAGAATTGATCCAAAGACAGCCAAAGACACGGATACCAGAGATGTTAGTGTTTAGAATTGATCCAAAGACAGCCAAAGACACGGATACCAGAGATGTCAGTGTTTAGAATTGATCCAAAGACAGCCAAAGACACGGATACCAGAGATGTTAGTGTTTAGAATTGATCCAAAGACAGCCAAAAACACGGATACCAGAGATGTTAGTGTTTACAATTGATCCAAAGACAGCCAAAGACACGGATACTAGAGATGTTAGTGTTTAGAATTGATCCAAAGACAGCCAAAGACACGGATACCAGAGATGTTAGTGTTTAGAATTGATCCAAAGACAGACAAAGACACGGATACCAGAGATGTTAGTGTTTAGAATTGATCCAAAGACAGCCAAAGACACGGATACCAGAGATGTCAGTGTTTAGAATTGATCCAAAGATAGCCAAAGACACGGATACCAGAGATGTTAGTGTTTAGAATTGATCCAAAGACAGCCAAAGACACGGATACCAGAGATGTTAGTGTTTAGAATTGATCCAAATACAGCCAAAGACACGGATACCAGAGATGTCAGTGTTTAGAATTAGTCCAAAGACAGCCAAAGACACGGATACCAGAGATGTCAGTGTTTAGAATTGATCCAAAGACAGCCAAAGACACGGATATCAGAGATGTTAGTGTTTAGAATTGATCCAAAGACAGTCAAAGACACGGATACCAGAGATGTTAGTGTTTAGAATTGATCCAAAGACAGCCAAAGACACGGATACCAGAGATGTTAGTGTTTAGAATTGATCCAAAGACAGCCAAAGACACGGATACCAGAGATGTTAGTGTTTAGAATTGATCCAAAGACAGCCAAAGACACGGATACCAGAGATGTTAGTGTTTAGAATTGATCCAAAGACAGCCAAAGACACGGATACCAGAGATGTTAGTGTTTAGAATATATCCAAAGACAGCCAAAGACACATGATACCAGAGATGTTAGTGTTTAGAATTGATCCAAAGAGAGTCAAGAACACAGATATTAGTAGCTCAATAGTACCAGAAGCGCTACTGACGCATAAACTGTCTAAAGATGTTATGAGGTGCTGTAGAAGTGTTGAGAATATAGGGGGAAAAAGTCAAGGACACCAATAGCTTTGGAAAAATACGTTACAAACAGAAATTCAATGACATACACAAACACATATACTCACACACATACACACGCACGCACACACACACACACAAACACACACACACATATATATTAATAAAAGGAATTCCAACTTTGTCTGATTTACTCGTTTTATTTACAATCCTTTAAAATTATAATGATATTATAATGATAGAATGGTAGAATATTAAATGTTAAATGTTAATTGAACAAGTACTTTCATGCTTTCGCAATCTTCAGGTTCATATTCAGTGGTGACAGTCAAGTTTGCAATTTTCAACTGTGGAAAATTGCAAACTTGACTGTCACCACTGAATATGAACCTGAAGATTGCGAAAGCATGAAAGTACTTGTTCATTTAACATTCTACCATACTATTTCATTATAATATCATTATAATTTTAAAGGATTGTAAATAAAACGAGTAAATCAGACAGAGCTGGAATTCCTTTTATTAATATAATCTTCTATACACAATCATACACACCCGTGTATATTTATTTATATATATTTATATATATACTGTGTATATATATATATATATATATATATATATATATATATATATATGTATATATATATATATATATATATATATATATATATATATATATATATATATATATGTATATATATATATATATATATATATGTATATATATATATATATATATATATATATATATATATATATATATATATATATATATATATGAAGATAGACATAGAATATTCGAAAATATTCTGTATGTTTATAATAAACATTTTGAAGACCTAATCGCTATAGAATAGAATACGTCACGTATTACAATTAGATTCTCGATAAAAGCAAGGGAAGCAATCTACGCGTTTCATTCTTATTAGAAATCTTCAGGATTACATATCCAGTGCTTTTATCGAGAATGACACAGCTAGAGACTTATAGAATACTTAGCCGTGTACAGGAACTGGTTTGAAAGAGCGGTTGCCGGTCCGGCAGAAATTAGAAATTGGAATAAATGCTCTGAAATAGCGATTTATCGAGAATCTAATTGTAATACGTGACGTATTCTATTCTATAGCGATTAGGTCTTCAAAATGTTTATTATAAACATACAGAATATTTTCGAATATTCTATGTCTAT
>OZ024763.1:26994137-27099137 GCA_964016885.1 Eledone cirrhosa | reverse complement strand
AAAATCACTTTAAAATCATAGTTAAGAATCGAACCATTGACTATTGTATTTAAAATATTGATATACAATCTTAGGGCAGATTTGAACACGCGATCATGGTATTTAAAATATCGATATACAATCTTAGGTCAGATTTGAACACGCGATCATGGTATTTAAAATATCGATATCCAATCTTAGGTCAGATTTGAACACGCGATCAGGGTATTTAAAATTAGAATTCGAAACCACACTAAAATTTTAGGTATTCAAAGTTGTAAATACTTGGCTGAGAATCGAAACTGCGACCACGCTATTTACAATATTGAAAATGTATAAAATTTGAAATTTGTCAAATTTGCCCTTTATTTGATATTGTGAATACAATGGTCGCAGGTTCGAATCTTACCAAATCCAAAACTTAGCTGAGAATCGAACTCGCGACCACTCTATTTACAATATTGAAAAAGGGAAAAATTTGAACATTTTCAAAATTATAATTTTTTCGATATTTAATCCTATACACACACACACATATATATATATATATATATATATATATATATATATATATATATATATATATATATATTGTGTGTGTGTGTGTGTGTGTGTTTTATTTGAACGTACAACATTTTTTCCTTTTACAACGCTATATAAATCTGTTTTTATTTGTTAATAATTACATAAATGTAATTCTAGAAACCCTGCTAAGGATTGAAACCCTGACTACACATTTACAGCAACAACAACGACATAATAATTTCTGATTTAAAATAACCCTGTGTAATTTTTTGTAGAGATTGAAACCCTGTCACTTTATCTCAATGTTTCGGCTTTCCAATTAACACTGTATATAAATAGCAGTTTGTTCTGACTTCACACGTGATGTTCACCGTTGTTGAGTACTTACCACCGCTTATGTTAAACGCTCTGTCAGTTAGAATTGTGCAGCGAGGAAAGAAGGTCGTGTTTTTTCAACCTCTTACAAAAACAGATTTTATCCATTAGAGAACAATACACAAGAGAAAGAATTAAATCGAGAATGTCAGTTTTTGAAAAGGATATTTTATTTCATTTGAGTATTCAACAGCAATACATTGTACTGAAAGGAGAAATTAATTGGAAAGGAACCTTTACAGAGACATCTTACAATATTTTGGGGGGGATGTACGACACCTTTATTTTCAAGAACAAATCTACATAAATACGAAATGAAAAATTAATTGAAACGGACACAGATTTTAAGATATGTTTATTTTCAAGAAAAAATGATTGGGGAAGTGTAAATACAACATAGACCCTGGAAAGAAACGCGTAGTTATTAATATGAAGAGCTGCAATTAATGCTTGTAAGATTTCACAACTCTAGCATCACTCCTTCACAGGCTGACAAAGATACTCTCATGGGATGACCTCATGAGGTTTATAATACAACATAGACCCTGGAAAGAAACACGTAGTTATTAATATGAAGAGCTGCAATTAATGCTTGTAAGATTTCACAACTCTAGCATCACTCCTTCACAGGCTGACAAAGATACTCTCATGGAATGACCAAAAGAACTATATAGAACTTCGAATTATGAAGTTAAAATGTCTTTTATTCCCCTCCTCCAAGAATTGGGAATATATATATATATATATACATTTAAATTTAATGGTGGTTAAACGTGTTAAAGAAAACACAGCAGATAGATATACCTCCTTTTCCTAGCTAAATAAATGGTGAGATACCACTTCGAATATTGTTTGGGGGTTTGGTCACCCGACCTCCGAAATAACAGAGAATCTATTGAAGGAATCCAGAGAAACATGAAAAACCAAAACTCTTAAGAAATCTTTGTTTCGAAAGATGTAAAACCTAGGAATTACTATTCTTGGAGAGATAAAGCTAAGAAGTAGTATGATAGAAATATATAAAATCTATGAATATGCCTACACTATTCTAGATAAAAGCAAAGTCTTGAAAATATAAATCCAGGTAAAATTCCGTTATAACGAATACGATTATAACGAATTTTTTTTTTTACAATCCGAGGTATTAACAAACAAACATTCTATTTGTTTCGGTCTATCTCGTTATTAGGAATTTTTCATTATAACGGAATTTCACTGTATTAGTAGATTATTCCAATGTAGAAATAAAACCCTAAGAATTGCAAGTTCACTGGAGTTAAGTTAAACGTTTGGCATGATAGAAATATTTAAAATGATAAATGAACTTCGAAATACAGTTTTCCCGACGATAAAATATATTGTGTTTAAAAAGGAATACTCGAAAGACATAATTAGTGAATGGAATACTTTGTCAAGTCGTTTAGTAAACAACAAAGGAAATACTTTTAAAGTTATAAATATAACTGATATAAGATGTATGGATAGTTTAGAATATAATGGATGTTGAGTCAAACCAAGTGGACTGCACTGTAGGGAATTTGAACCTGGGACGACACTTTCGTAATGTACACCAACGAAAATATATGTCTACAGAATACAGATTAGTAAAATAAAGTTAGAAGCAAATAAATGAGAGGTCACTTAACTTTACATATTTTGTTTTATTTATATCGTGAAAAATGTTGATCTTCAGATATTAAATTGTGGATGTGATTGTCTTTATCTTTACGTGTTTGTTGGAAATCATTTTCTAATATTTGTCTTTCTTGAAATATTGTTTGTTTTTTTTTTTATTAATTTTAGATTATTTGTACCTCACCTCTGTGGTTCCTTATATGGAGTCTACCAGTTTTGTTTATTGGTTTTATTTTAAAAGTGATCCATTGGATCATCAGATATTAAAATGAAATGTTAGGTAAAAGACACAGCTTATGTTTATCCCAGGTATTTAGATAGATGTCCCGATGTGCACTGTCAACAAAATAATACAATAAGGAAATGCCATCATCCAGTAAAACTTGGTAATAATCCAGTCTCGTCACAGTCACCATTTACAGTAAACAATGGTAAGAACAAACAAAAACAAGAGAACTATTCAGCAGTTAATTGAAGTGAATACATAAACTAAAAAAAAAACATTCCTGAATAAAATAAATTTTTTACTTTCATTAAATTGTTTCTTTACTTTATTTTATAAAACACACATATTAATAGAAATTAAGCACAGCATTGTAGGTTCAAATCTTACTTGCATGTATATATAGGAACCACGTTTAACAATTTACGGGTACGACGTACTAAGCTGAAATGAGGTATGACATTATTGCAGACGGAGTTGTAGGTTAAAATCAAGCCTAGAGCAATGAGAAATACAGTCTAGATTTAATTTATGAATTCAAGGACGTCCCGAAAAAGCCATGAACGCCACTACATCGAATTTTCAACCGAAAAAAATGTAATTTTATAAATATTAATTTTCAGAACGAATTAATACCTTCTCTCTGGCCCAGTGGTATGTATTAGAAACGGTGAAATCCTGGTCTAGGGTTCAATCTCTATCTGGTTCTACATTATGGGTATTATTAAGTTTTAGTTTACCTCTTCTAAAATAAAAAACCATTAAAAAGTAAGTTTATAAATATTAATTTTCACTACGATTTCATAACCGTCTCAGTGGTCTAGTGGTAGACATTAGAGACAGTGGTAATATTGATTAGGGGTTCGATCTCTGTCAGGTGTACATGAAAACCTTGTAAAGAAATTTTGTTTTTATAAAAAATTGAAAAAGTAGGTTTATAAATATTTATTTTCAGTAAGTTTTTATAACCGCCTCCGTAGACTAGTGGTAAGTATTAGAGGTGGCGATGATACTGGTCTTGGGTTCGATCTCAGTCAGATTTCTACAGCTGCTATTTTTTGTTTATTTTATGAAAAATTTAAAAAAATTAAATTTCTCGAGAGATTCCTGACTGAGATTGAACCCCAGACTAGCATCACCACTGTCCCAACACCTACCAATAGGCTACCAAGACAACTACAAAAATACTCTCAAAATTAAAATTTATAAACCTACTTTCTATTAAAAGAAAAATTGATGTAGTGGCCTTCATGGCTTTCCCAATGATATTAATTCAAAATGGTTCACTTTCATTTTTATTCTTCTCGAGCTTCCATAAAATATACCTTCATATAATTTATCATTTCTCTAGGGTTGATTTCATCCTACAACCTGATGGTCTGCAGGGACATTCGTCAATGGTCATACCTGATTATATATATATGTGTGTGTGTGTCTGTGTGTGTGTTATATTTGATCCTACAATGTTGTGCTCAGCAATAATGGTTTTCAATTCCGTCTTCCCTCCATCCTTGGTGTGTATATAAATCTATATATGTGATTTCAACGTACAACGACAATATATACATCATTTTTGTTTGATAATAATTAGATAAAACTAATTCTACAACCCCTCATAAACATTGAAACCACGACTATAAAATATAACAACAACGACGACATAACAGTTTTGGTTAAATATAATTTAATTAAATTATTGCTAGAGATTGATCCCTAATATTTTATCTCACTCCTTAACCAGGGAGAAAATGTTCTCGGACTCGGACAATATTGATAAGGAGAGAGTGTATGCATACTTGGCAAGTCTTTCCAGTTAACATGGTATATAAAAGGCAGTAGAGGTGACCATCACTGTTGTTGTGTACTTGTCACGCCTACGAACGACATTGTCAGTTAGCCTTCTATAGCGGGGAAACAAGGCCGTGGGTTTTTTTCTCCTATCACAAAACACATACATTTGTTATTCTTTAGATATCAATATACAAGAGAAAGAAAAAATTGAGAGCTTCAGTCTTTTAAAAGTAACATTTATTACATTAGAGCAGAATCTTGAATTAACGATAGTTTGTGACACTAAACATGGAAACAATACGAACAATTTTGAGACAAGCTAATTACTATGAGAAGGACAAATGTATCTATCTTCCACGCCAAGACATTTCTAAAGAAAACTGAAATGAGAAATTGTTTGAAATGGAATAATTATTGATACACCTTATAATATTTTTCGGGATATGTCTTACCTTATTTTGAAGAAATGTTTCGGGAAAGAGTTAATAAGCAGCTATATATATATATATATACATGGCTTGTATATATATCTACTTTAATTATTATATTTGTACAACGAAGGTATAAAAAGGAAACCTGTTTTGGTATCGAATGTTGAGCAAAAACGAGCTTCTTATACCCCTCACAGAAGAATTGTGAATATGAATTGAAAGATGACTAACCATGTTGAAGCAAAACAGCGAGGCGGATAATAGAAATAATAAAACATTCTTTTTCGTAGATAAATGCTGAAAAATCTAAAACTCTAGATGAATATGTGTGATACCACTGAGAATATTGTTTTGGGCCATGGTCAACCGACATCCGAAAAAACGGTGAGGCTCTTGAAGCAACCCAGAGAAGAAGAAAACAGAAGACACTAGAATTATTTAGGGATCTGTCTTGTGAAGAAAGATGAGAAACTTTTGTAAATTTAGAGGAGATAAATCTTAGGGGAGACAAGACAAAAATATAAAGACTATTTAAATATTAGTACACTATTCCATATAAATACAAAGACTTGAAAATATCAACATTAGTTCACTATACCAAGGACAAACACATAGAATTACAACTTTGGAGGAGATTAATCAAACGAGTGACATGATAGAAATATTTAAAATAATGAAAAGACTTCAAAATACAGAATTGGGGAAGAAAATGTAAATAGAAGAGATGACCATTGTACTATGTATAACATAACAATGTTCCTTACATTTATCCCAGGTTTATAGAGGGATGTTCCGATGTCCACTGTTTGTAAAATAATGCAATAAGGAAACGACATCATCCAGTAAACCTTAGTAATAATCCAATAACGTCTCAGCCGCCATTTCCAGTAGAAAATAGTAAGAAAATTAAAAGTCACACTCAGCAGTTAATGCAGTAAAAACAAACAATAAAAATATTATTACTAAATAATAATTTCTTACTTTCAATAATTTTTTTCTTTATTAAACACGTAATTTATTTTAAATTTGTCGTATTATATATATATATATATATATATATATACTGTTTGTGTGTTTTTGTTTGGCAAATGTTAAGTGATTGACGGGGTGAAGCCGATCGATTAATTTGAACCCATAAAATGACTGGTACTCTATTTTTCTTCTCTAAAGTTATAAAATTGTAAATTAATATCGACAGGATTTTCACCTAGAACACAAAGGTGGTGTAATATCATTTAAAAAATTGGAAATTGAGTTATAAATATGTGTTCAGGGCTTAGATGTTCAGTGTGTAATGGGGTTATTGGTATTAAGTAACATAAAATGTCGTTAGGAGTTCAATATTTAGCTGGGGATATAGAATTTCTTTAAATTATTTCTTGTACCAGTAGCGAACTGGGATCGAAACCATTATTTTGTTCGGACGAAAGAAATATATAAGCTTAGCGCAATCTAGTTGGAGTTACGGGACATTACTGCAAAGCACATCACTGTAGGTTCCAATCTCGCATTGGTAAATATATAAAAGTGACATTTAACAATTTATTTGTAAGTCGCACACGGGATTTAGGTATGGCAGATTTGAAATTAGTGAACATTATTGCAGACGAAGTAATTGTAGGTTCAAATCAATACTAGGGCGTTAAGAAATAAAATGAATATTTACTTCATGAAAGACCCTGAATTATGAAAGACAAAGTCGACCCTTTCTAATAACAGCAACACTAAGAAAGGCATGAACGCCACCACTTCAATTAATCTTCCAAAATCAAAAGTATGTTTATAAATATTAATATTATTTTGAAGCTGTCTTTGTAGCCTAGTGGGAGGTATGAGAGACGGTGGAGATCCTGGTCTGGGTTTCGATCTTGGCCAGGATCTATATAATCACCTACATATAGGCAAACGAGACGGCTAAAAAAATATACTGAAAATTAATGTATATAAACCTACTTTCTATTTTAGAAGCTTAATTGACGTGGTGGTGTTCGTGGCTTTCTCAGTCTTATTAATCCCACAAACGAGTTGACATGGTTTTTACTTTCCTAAAGTTTTTCAGAAAATATATCATGACATTTATTCTTATCACTAGGTTTATTTCATCCAACGACCAGCTGATATCCAGTGATGTCCTTCAACTGTCATACCTTAGTGAGTAGATGGCGGCCTGAAAATATTGTTTCTAAACAGGCGGCTCTTTAAATTTGTGTTGTGTGTGCAATAATGGTATCAGCAACCGATGATGGGATCAGATTCAAGAACTCAACGTCAAGTGTATCCTTCCAAACGCGATATGGTAATATATGTTCTTTTTATCAGCTTCGTCTTTTATTTATAAACGTTTATGTAGGTACGAATGTGTACCTGTGTAAGCTTGTGTGTACATAACTATTTATAATAATGTTTGTCCCTCTCACTTTATTATTACAACTACTACTATTAATAATTGTAACACTATTATTATTATTATTTTCACACGTCTCTTATCCTCAAAACTTGCTATAGTTTTCCTCTTACATGTGAGATACACGGTTTATTTACTAATCAACATTTACTCGAAGATGTAGTGATGTGTGACGGGACATCGAGCGTAATCCTTAGTGTTAACTTGGGGACACCGTACACCTGTGCACCCGTATATATATATGTTTATCCCGGGTTCAATCGGCGGTAACCACAGTAAGTAAGGTACTCATTACATAGCAGGGTATAAATACTTCATAAATAATATTTAATATAGAAATGGCTTCTACAGGACTAGAACTGTTTCATTCGGAAAAAATCATCAGGAAAGACCTTGATTTCTTCTGAATGAAACCGTTCTAGTCCTGCAGGAGCCACACACACACGCACACACACACACGTATATATATGTATGTATGTATGTATGTATTTATGTATGTATGTATATAAATATATATTTATGTGTGTGTGTGTGTGTATTCATAAGCCCAAGTGTCTACGATGATAAGGTCCCCCTAGCTTTGTATATTTATATGTCGATGTCTATTTCCACATGGCATCTCTGGTCCTCGATGTTGTCACCGCCTGCTTTACGTAGCATCTTAACTATCTAATATTTATTCAGAGAGGTTCTCCCCCCTTCATATCGCAAATATTCCTTTCTGACTCACTGAAAACTTGTCTTCCATCATCGAGTAAAAGTGATCTACATAAAGGATCTGTCTGATGTTGCTATGTTTGTATCTAGGGACGTATGGCTTGCGAGGGAGTCTTGGTGACCCCACGTTGATATTCGGGGTGTCTTGGGTATTTTGTAAAAGCTAACTGATCCCATCTTTTCCCTAGATCTGATCACAGGAGATATTTACCAGAGAAGGAGATAAAGTAGGAGAAAGGAAGTAAGAAAGAAATATAGAAGAAGAATCGACCACAGTGCTACACTGGTACTTCGTTTTATCTACCTCGAATGGTGCTATAGTGGAACATTAACTTTGATGTACCTATATAAGTCATACCTTTTCTATACGTCTGTGTATGTACAGGTGTGTGTATGTAAGTGTACGTGGCGTTGCAAGTTCGGTTTTCATAAGTATCTCTGTGAAATTTTAACAAGAGCAAGCATGTGTCCTGATGATTAGTCAATCGTTTTTAAGCTGGTATATGGTATGTGTTTTTAATATGTATATATATTTACATAGAATTGAGTAAATATGAATGTATGGGTATGTATGTATATATATATATATATATATATATATATATATATATATTTACATAGAATTGAGTAAATATGAATGTATGGGTATGTATGTATATATATATATATATATATATATATATAGACAGTCGATCGACCTTCGTCAGATCGGACCGACGAAACAATGTTTTCATTGGTCTTTCCAATTGCTAATAATATCTATCGGTCGAAACTCCAGGTGGAAATAAATAAATAAATAAATTAATTAATTAATATGTGTATATATATATATATATATATATATATTTATTAAAATATATATATAATAAAACAAAGACGAATGGATACACCTTCATTACGTTTATTGGTTCGTGGCGCGCGTTTCACTATTCATCAGCTTAAGGTTCGTTCTGTATCGATCTAGCCCGACTCTGTAATCAATAACTTGTATATATATGTGTGTATGTATATATGAAATCGCCCATGGGACACCCTGGTGTAATCTAAATACACAGAGTGTGGGGTTACCTGTTTTTAAATGATTACCCCTCCTCGTATTCCCTTGTTTATATACTGTATTGTAATACATGGCAACCTTAATACTTAATAATATCGAGATGAAAATATAAATGTTAATACAGTATTCCAGAAGTAAAATAGAGATCTAATGAGAGGAGGTGAGTATTATAACTTTTATAAGAAATAAAGATCTAAAGACGAGTGAAAACTTTCATCAACGAAATCGTAAGGTACACCAACGAAAATATATGTCTACAGAATACAGATTAGTAAAATAAAGTTAAAGCAAATAAATGAGAGGTCACTTAACTTTACATATTTAGTTTTATTTATATCGTGAAAAATGTTGATCTTCAGATATTAAATTGTGGATGTGATTGTCTTTGTCTTTACGTGTTTGTTGGAAAACTTTTTTTAATGTTTGTCTTTCTTTAAACATTGTCTTTTTTTTAAATTAATTTTAGATTATTCGTACCTCATCTCTGGTCTCTTTTGATGGAGTCTACCTGTCCTGTTTATTGGTTTTATTTTAAAAGTAATCCATTGGAACATCAGATATTAAATGAAATGTTACGTAAAAGACACACCATATGTTTATTCCAGGTATTTAGAGAGATGTCCACTGACAACAAAATAATGCAATAAGGAAATGCCATCATCCAGTAAAACTTGGTAATAATCCAATCTCATCACAGTCACCATTTACAGTAAACAATGGTAAGAACAAACAAAAACAAGAGACCTATTCAGCAGTTAATGAAGTGAATGCATAAAATTAAAAAAAAACATTCCTGAATAAAATAAATTTTTTACTTTCATTAAATTGTTTCTTTACTTTCTTTTATAAAACACACTTATTAATAGAAATTAAGCACAGCATTGTAGGTTCAAATCTTACTTGCATGTATATATAGGAACCACGTTTAACAATTTACGGGTACGACGTACTAAGCTGGAATGAGGTATGACATTATTGCAGACGGAGTTGTTGTAGGTTCAAATCAAGCCTAGAGCAATGAGAAATAAAGTCTAGATTTACTTTATGAATTCAAGGACGTCCCGAAAAAGCCATGAATGCCACTACAT
The DNA here is from genome assembly GCA_964016885.1 of Eledone cirrhosa. Lineage (NCBI taxonomy): Eukaryota > Metazoa > Mollusca > Cephalopoda > Octopoda > Eledonidae > Eledone > Eledone cirrhosa. Next base: position 27,088,912 of record OZ024763.1, on the reverse strand, counting down.
CGAGTTTTCAACCGAACAAAATGTAGTTTTATAAATATTAATTTTCAGAACGAATTCGTACACTCCCTATAATTTGCACACACGCAAAGTTTTTGCATCAATTTTTGCGTTTAAGTCAGGCAAGAGTTATGTTTCTTGGCAAAAATTTCAAGTTTGTTTACAAAAAAAATCCTTTTGTTTAAAATAGTTCGCCTGAATTTTGACCAAAGATTTTTCAATCTTTTCACTTCCGGTTTCTGTATTTTTCATAAAAAACAACAATAAATATGCTAGAAATAGCATCAAAGCAACGCATATACATGTATACACACATAAATACATATGTTTATTTATTTATTATGAGTACAAATTAAAGTTTAAGAAAAGAATCGCTGCTTTCAACTTGTTACGGGATCGTCTGAAACAATAGTTTATTTGATTTACTTCCCAACAAAATGTAGTTTTATAAATATTAATTTTCACTACCAATTCGTACATTCTCTCTGGCCCAGTGCTATGTATTAGAAACGGTGAAATCCTGGTCTAGGGTTCAATCTCTATCTGGTTCTACACTATGGGTATTATTAAGTTTTAGTTTACCTCTTCTAAAATAAAAACCATTAAAAAGTAAGTTTATAAATATTAATTTTCACTACGATTTCATAACCGTCTCGGTGGTCTAGTGGTAGACATTAGAGACAGTGGTGATATTGATTAGGGGTTCGATCTCTGTCAGGTGTACATGAAAACCTTGTACAGAGATTTTGTTTTTATAAAAAATTGAAAAAGTAGGTTTATAAATATTAATTTTCAGCAAGTCTTTATAACCGCGTCCGTAGACTAGTGGTAAGTAACAGAGGTGATGGAGATGCTGGTGTGGTGTTCGATCTCAGTCAGATACCTGCAACCTCTATTTTTCGTTCATTTTATGAAAAATTAAAAAAAATTAAATATCTCGAGAGATTCCTGACTGAGATTGAACCCCAGACCAGCATCACCACTGTCCCTACCAATAGGCTACCAAGACAACTACAAAAATACTATCAAAATTAAAATTTATAAACCTACTTTCTATTTAAAAGAAAAATTGATGTAGTGGCCTTCATGGCTTTCCCAATGATATTAATTCAAAATGGTTCACTTTCATTCTTCTCAAGCTTCCATAAAATATACCTTATCATTTCTCTAGGGTTGATTTCATCCTACAACCTGATGATCTGCAGGGACATTCATCAATGGTCATACCTGATTATATATATATATATATATATATATATATATATGTGTGTGTGTGTGTGTGTGTGTGTGTGTGTGTGTGTGTGTGTGTGTGTGTGTGCGTGTGTGTGTGTGTGTGTGTTATATTTGATCCTGCAATGTTGTGCTCAGCAATAATGGTTTTCAATTCCGTCTTCCCTCCATCCTTGGTGTGTATATAAATGTATATATGTGATTTCAACGTACAACGACAGTATATACATCATTTTTGTTTGATAATAATTAGATAAAACTAATTCTACAACCCCTCATAAACATTGAAACAACGACTATAAAATATAACAACAACCACGACATAACAGCTTTGGTTAAATATAATTTAATTAAATTATTGCTAGAGATTGATCCCTAATATTTTATCTCACTCCTTAACCAGGGAGAAAATGTCCTCGGACTCGGACAATATTGATAAGGAGAGAATGTATCCATACTTGGAAAGTCGTTCCAGTTAACATGGTATATAAAAGGTAGTAAGAGGTGACTTGTTATTCCTACGAACGACATTGTCAGTTAGCCTTCTATAGCGAGGGAAGAAGGCTGTGTGTTTTTTCTCCTATCACATAACACATACATTTGTCATTCATTAGATATCAATATAGAAGAGAAAGAAAAAATTGAGAGCTTCACTCTTTTAAAAGTAACATTTATTACATTAGAGCAAAATCATGAATTAACGATAGTTTGTGACACTAAACATGGAAACACCGCGAACAATTTTGAGACACAAGCTAATTACTATGAGGACAAATCTTCAACGCCAAGATATTTCTAAAGAAAACTGAAATGAGAAATTGATTGAAATGGAATAATTATTGAGACACCTTACAATATTTTTCGGGATATATCTTACCTTATTTTGAAGAAATAAATGTTTCGGGAAAGAGTTAATAAGAAGCTATATATATATATACTTTAATTATTATATTTGTACAACGAATTATAAAAAGGAAGCATGATTTGGTATCGAATGTGGAAAAAATTGAGAGCTTCACTCTTTTAAAAGTAACATTTATTACATTAGAGCAAAATCATGAATTAACGATAGTTTGTGACACTAAACATGGAAACACTGCGAACAATTTTGAGACAAGCTAATTACTATGAGGACAAATCTTCAACGCCAAGATATTCGTAAAGAAAACTGAAATGAGAAATTGATTGAAATGGAATAATTGTTGAGACACCTTACAATATTTTTCGGGATATGTCTTACCTTATTTTGAAGAAATAAATGTTTCGGGAAAGAGTTAAGAAGCTATATATATATACATTGCTTATATATATATATATACTTTAATTATTATATTTGTACAACGAAGTTATAAAAAGGAAGCATGATTTGGTATCGAATGTGGAGCAAAAAACGAGCTTCTTATACCCCTCACAGAAGAATTGTGAATATGTATGAATATGAATTGAAAGATGGCTAACCATGTTGAAGCAAAACAGGCAGACGGATAATAGAAATAATAAAACATTCTGTTCCCTAGCTAATTGCTGAAAAATCTAAAACTCTAGATGAATATGTATGATACCACTGAGAAAATTGTCAACCGACATCCGTAAAAACGGTGAGGCTCTTGAAGCAACCAAGAGAAGAAGAAAACAGAAAACACTATAATTATTTAAGGATCTATCTTGTGAAATAAATGTGAACTTTTGTAAATTTAGAGGAGATAAATCTTAGGGGAGCAGGATAAAAATATAAAGACTATTTAAATATTAGTACACTATTCCATATAAATGTCAAGACTTGAAAATATCAACATTAGTTCACTATACCAAGGACAAACACTTAGAATTACAACTTTGGAGGAGATTAATCAAACGAGTGACATGATAGAAATATTTAAAATAATGAAAAGACTTCAAAATACAGAATTGGGGAAGAAAATGAAAATTAATAGATATATAAACCTACTTTCTATTTTCGAAGCTTAATTGACATGGTGGCGTTCATACCCTTCTCAGTCTTATTAATACCGCAAAGGTGTCGACATGTCTTTTACTATTCTGTAGTTTTCAGAAAATATATCATGATTTTATTTTTATCTCTTTAGGTTTGATTTGAAGCTATAACCACCTGATGTCCTTCAACTGTCATACCTCAGTGTCTAGATGGTGGCCTGGCTTGATGGTTTCTAAACAGATAGCCCTTTAAACTTGTGTTGCGTATGCAATAATCGTATCAGCAAATGATGATGGGACCATGTTGAAGCAACGTTATGTGCATCCTTCCAAATTCGATATGGTAAGCTATGTTCTTTATATCAGCTTCGGCTTTTATTTATAAACGTTTATGTACGTACGAGTCTAGATAAGCGTACGTATGTATACCTGTTTAAGCTTGTGTGTATATAAGTATTTATAATAATTGTTTCTACGTTTGGCACAAGGCCAGCAATTACCCAGTACATTACTGGTACTTTCTTTTATCGACCCTGTAAGGATGAAAGGCAAAGTTAACCTCGGCGGGATTTGAACTCAGAATGGCAAGGGCCGTAACTCTATACGTCAAAGCATGGCGTCCGACCCTCTACTGATACTGCCAATCCACCGCCCTCTAAACAACGCCTTTCATCCTTACGGGGTCGATAAAATAAAGTACCAGTAATGTACTGAGTAATTGCTGGCCTTGTGCCTAAAGTAGAAACAATTATAAGTATTTATAATAATGTTGTCCTCCCCACTTTATTGTGGCAACTACTACTATTAATAATTTTAACAATATTTTTATTATTAATTCCACACGTCTCTTATCCTCAACACTTGCTATGGCTTTCCCTCTTACATGTGATATATACTTACTATATATTTACTAATCAACATTTAATGGAAGGTGTAGAGATGTGTGACGGGACATCTGGCGGAATCCTTAGTGGCGACATGAGAACTCCGTACACCTGTGCACCCGTATATATTTATGTGTGTGTGTTCATAAGCCCAAATGTCTATGATTATAAGGTAACCCTATGTGTGTTATGTCGATGTCCATTTCCACATGGCATCTCTGGTCTTCGATGTTGTCGCCGCCTGCTTTACGTAGCATCTGAACTATCTAATATTTATTCAGAGAGGTTCTCCCGTCATATCGCAAATATTCCTTTCTGACTCACGGAATACTTGTCTAGCATTATCGAGTGAAAGATATAAAAGATATCTCTGATGTTTCTATGTATGTATGTAGGGACCTATAACTTGTGAGGGAGTTGTAGAGGTCCCACATTGACATTCGGGGTGTTCGGGGTATTTTGTATAAGGTGACAGATCCGATCTCTACCCCAGATAGGTTGTTTTCCTGAGGCGGATATAGAGTGAGAGAAAGGAATTAAGAAAGAGATATAGAAGAATTGACCCCAGTACTACACTGCTACTTCGTTCTAACTACCTCGAATGGTTCAATAGTGGAACAAAATCTTTGATGTACCTATATAAGTCATACCAGTTCTATTTGTGTGTTTATGTACATATCTGTTTCCGTCAGTGTACGTAGAGTAGCAAGTTCGGTTTTCACACGAGCAAGCAAAGCATGTGTCCTGATGGTTTGTCAATCGTTATTATGCTGGTATATATGTGTTTTTAATATATATGTATGAGTATTTGCATAGAAGTGTTTATGCATGTATGTATGTATGTGTGTATATATATATATATATATATATATATATATTAAAGAGAAGATATGTATCATAAGAAAAGAGGAGACAAAAAAGTGTGGTACAGTATACTAGACGCCAATAGCCGAAGCGAGGTGTGCTTAAGGTGCAGAGTTAAATATTAAAGAAGGGTTATTATTTAATGAATATATATGTGTACGTATATATGAAATCGCCCAAGTTGGGAAACCCTGGGGTAAGCTAAATAAAGATGGAGTTGAGAGATCAGTTTTTAAATAATTATCCCTTCCCTACTTCCCCTTGTCTGTAGACTGTATTCTAAATATTATATAACAACCTTAATACTTAATAATATAGACATGAAAATATAAATGTTAATACAGTATTCCAGAAGTAAAATATAGATCTAATGGGAAGAGGTGAGATTAAAGGTAAATGACACCTCTCATTTGCAATATTTTTATTGTATTGTTGTATCTAAGTATTATAGATGATTTAAATTTTATTTTGTATAAAAAGAAATATCATTGTTTCTACTTTTGGCACAAGGCCAGCAATTATCCCAGTGCATGACTGGTACTTTATTTTATCGACGCCGTAAGGATGAAAGGTAAAGTTAACCTCAGCGGGATTTGAACTCAGAGCGTAAAGGGCCGTGACTCTATGCTGCAAAGCATGGTGTCCGACTCTCTACTGATACTGCCAATCTACTGCCCTTAAAATTGTATTATATTTCTTATAAAAAGAAATATAATACAATATTTACAGAACGAAAGCACAAACAAATATATAATATAATATAATATAATATAAAGGAAAGGGAAAGGAAAAACAAAAGAAAAAAAAACACAGAAGCTAGATGTTTCGACAGCTAGATCCGAACTAATTTGTTTGCAACGTTTTTTTATATGAAATCGTATGTCGAAAGAAATTATATTTGGGAAGGGTCATATTGTTATAGTATTGCCAGAAATATATAAAACAGTTTGGGTTGGGTTGGTTTTGGCTTCCGTATATTCTACATCCCTATAGTTAATTTAGCTGGCAATCAATGTTTATCATTGATTAACCAACTGTTTATATATATATATATTTATTTATAGTCTGAATTCTTTCATCACACACTTGTGACATCATCAGTGATATTATTGTTTCCTCCCGTTGTATTGTAATGTTTACTTATTCAATTGTTTATTTATTTGTCTCGATTTCCGAATGTGTTTCTATGCGCGTTTTCTGTTTGGTTTGTGTTCGTGTTTGTATTCTATCTTTGGTCACTAGTGTGTATTTGTATGCTTGTTGTTGTTCCATTCAAGTTTTCTGTTCTACTTCGGTTTTCTTGGTTCTATTTCAGTTGCTTCCCTAATTCAGGGATTTTATAGTAGATCCTGGCTTTTCTACCACTTTAATCTTTCTTATGGCCTTTGATTGGTTGTTGTACCATCATTACAATACAACAGGAAGAAACAATAGTATCACTGATCTCACAGGTGTGTGACGAAAGAACTCGGGAGACTATATATATATATATATATATATATATATATATATATATATATATATATAAAACTGTTGGTCAATCAATAAAACATTGATTGCTAGTTAAATTAACTATAGGGATAGATATAAAATATATGGAAGTGAAATCCAACCCAAACCAAAAAGTGAGTTTTATTATTTCTGGCAATATAATAATATCCCCCACCCCTATATATATTTATATATATATATATATATATATATATATATATATATAGGGGTGGGGGATATTATTATATTTCCAGAAATAATAAAACTCACTTTTATTTATATATATATATATAGTAATAATAATAAATTTGAAGACTAAAATCCAAAGAGGGCTCGATAAGGATAAATATATAAGAACCGTAGAGCAAATATTTATTAAAATAACAGATCCCGTTAAGGGTGAAAGCAGCGATTCTTTGCTTAAACTTTAATCTGTTATTTTAATATATATATATATATATATATATTTGTGTATGTATATGTATTTCCCATTTCTCTTTTTCTATTTATCATCTATTTATTTTTGAAATAACTTTTTATAGTAATGGGCTAGAATGGTTTGACGTTGTACCTCTGTAGTTAGACGACTTAGATTTTCCATGCATTATGGCGTGAAACGACTGAGAGTACAAGACTCCACCCTGGACAGGGCGCCAGTCCATCGCAGGGTTAAACCCCCATCTATAGTTGGTACTCATTTTCAGCTGAGTTTACTGGAGCAACGTGAAATGAAGTGTTTTGCTCAAGAACACAACACAGAACCCAGGAATCGAACCCACGATGTTATGATTGTAAGTCCAAGACCCTTACCACTAGGCCACGTGCCTCTCTCTCTCTCTCCACACACACACACACACACACACACACACACACACACACACACACACACACACACACACACACACACACACACACACACACACACACACACACACACACACACACACACACACACACACACACACACACGTTACCCTTCTACAACTACACGCATACTGATAACCTCTCCTGTTCAAAAGCCCCCACACTATCTCCATGTTAGCCCTCCACACACACACTCTCGCCATGTTTGTCCCCCCCATCACACACTCGCCATGTTTGCCCCCCCCCCACACACACACACACTCTCGCCATGTTTACCCCCCCCCCCCCCACACACACACCACACTCTTCATGTTAGCCATATTACCTCCACATTGTTGATGTTAACCCTATATTCTCTAAATTAACCCCCACGCAAAAAATTACCCCCCCCCCCTACTCACACACACACTGTTCATATAACAAATATTGTTTTAATTTTGTAGTGACCCAGTCCCGTTCTGGCAACCTTACAGAAGAAGGGGACGTCATTGTTCTGGCTGACCACACCAATACCCACCCATTTGCCCTCTGTCAACATAAACGTAAATATTATCTCTGAGATTGGTCTGGCTGTCTACCATCTCCAGTTTAAACTGACTGGAGATGGTAAACAACACTGTATATCTATGGTAAGTATTGATGGTTTATATTAAGGCTGTGTATATGTATGTTTGTGTGTGTTTAACACTTTAGCATTCACATTACTCTATATCTACTATTGTATTTTCACAGTAAAGACTTGATCTCACATAATTATTCACATCGAATCTGAGATTTTGATGATGATATTATTTACTTTGAAAACAATACCTTAACATCAGTATGTGTGGCTAGTTACGGTCGGTTTGAACAGAAAGAGGTGAGAGAATTCTGGCCAGATATGGCCGGTTTAAATGCTAAAGGGTTAAACATGCGTATGTGTTCTCTCTCTCTCTCTCTCTCTCTCTCCGATAAGATGGGCTCCACCAGGTATATAAATGCCCAAGACACACTCTACATCTCTATGGCGCCCCGACTCCTCCAAGAGTTGGGGTACACACACACACACACACACACACACACACACACACACACACACACACACACACACACACACACACACACACACACACACACACACACACACACACACACATGTGCAAGTAGAAGGGAGAGAGAACGTGAGATGGGAGACACACATACATGTATGTGTCTCTCCTATCTCAGGTTCTCTCTCTCTTCTACTTACACAGACACGCACGCGCACACACACACACACAGTCTACAGTCAACACACACACAATCTACATTCTCCCTCCCTTCCTTCCCTCAGCCACAATAACCTTCCACCACCACCACAAAAATTCAGCCACAAATACAGGGTGACCCCCCCCCCCCAAAAAAAAAAAATGCATACACATATTTATAAGAATATTGTTGAAGCGTGTATACATTTTGGGGGGACACCCTGTATATGATACATAAACTAAATAAATAAAACTCATAAATTAATCTTCTGACCCCTGGTGGTATTTCTTTCTTAGTAGGAGGAAACAACTGGTCACTACCAAATAGAAATTTATGTGCCAGAGGGAAGGAGTGATGCTATTGATCAAACACAAGCCAAGAGTATCATCTGCCCCTCTCCTGTACTGAAGGAGTCTACCAGTGTTGATGTTTATACCAACAGGTTTGTTATATCTATATTATCTATACATATTAGTATATTGGTCAAGTAGTATATTTGATTCTTATATATATATCTTTTCATACGTCTGAGTTTTCCTGCTTGCAAGGGTGGGACGGGTCCTATTCAGCACAGCATCTCTCCATCGTCACTGTCCTTCGTCGTCATCTGTGAGTTTCAGCGATCTGAGGTCAGCTCTCACCACTCCCGCCCATGATTTTCGTGGTCATCCTCTACTGCATCTTCCTTCTACTGGGATTTCTTGGCACTTCTTTACCCAGCGGTCATCCTCCATGCGCATCACATGTCCATACCATCGCAGTCTTCTCTCCTGCACACCACAACTTATCCCTCTTATACCCAGTTTCTTTTTCAACTCGTCTATACTTGGTCGTTCACACACATTGACATTGCACATCCAACGGAGCATGCTTGATTCATTTCTCTCCAGCCGTCGCATATCCTCCGCAGTTGCTACCCATCTCACACAGGCATCATATAACTGGCTTTTCGTTCGTAGGGAGAAACCCTTTGTCAACAGAATGATATAGAAAGGACTTCTACAGGACTAGAACTTTCATTTCAAGGAAATCGGGGCTTTCCTGATGATTTCCTTCGAATGAAATATTCCTAGTCCTGTAGAAGCTATTTCTATATTATATTTTGTATATACTCTACTAATGTATTGAGTACTTTACCTATTGTGGTTTCCCCCTCGATTGAACCAGAGACTCTCACACACACACACACACACACACACACACACACACACACACACACACACACACACACACACACACACACACATACATACATACATACATACATACATACATACATACATACATACATACATACATACATACATACATACATACATACATACATACATACATACATACATACATACATACATACATACATACATACATACATACATACATACATACATACATACATACATACATACATACATACATACATACATACATACATACATACATACATACATACATACATACATACATACATACATACATACATACATACATACATACATACATACATACATACATACATACATACATACATAATCACAATTTAATGTCCATTTTTCTACGCTAGCATGGGTTAGACGAGTTGTCCTATTGTGGGCAATGCCAGGTCAGGTGACCATGTCTTGCTCATACAGAACTGATCTTGGCTTCGCTTTAACAGCTGGAAGCCTTTCAAAACGCTAACCTCATTTACAGTGAGTACTGTTTATTTTGTATGTAGTGACCCCTACACCTTGGTCAAAATCAGTGACCCCTACACCTTGGTCGGAGCAGTGATCTCTAGTTTTCTTTCAAACTATATTTTTTTTCTTAAATTTAATTAAAAGAAATTTTATTAGATTTAGTTTCGGATAATTCTGTTTACATAAATAGCAAATCTTTTGATAATTTATGTAAAGTAAATATTGTATATACTTGTATATATGTCGATAAATGTGACAAAATATTGATGGTAAAATAGGGAGGAGGACTTGTCTTCGAGGTCAATATTTTGATTTCACCAACTTAAAAATTATATGTAAATGAGGTGCTAAAATATTTTCGCTTTGGAGATGAATGTTGCACCAGTTTCACTTTGGAGGTGAATATTACACCAGTTTCACTTTGGAGGTGAATATTACACCAGTTTCACTTTGGAGGTGAATATTACACCAGATTCACTTTGGAATATTACACCAGATTCACTTTGGAATATTACACCAGTTTCACTTTGGAATATTACACCAGTTTCACTTTGGAATATTACACCAGTTTCACTTTGGAATATTACACCAGTTTCATTTTGCAGGTGAATATATTACACCAGTTTCACTTTGCAGGTGAATATATTACAACAGTTTTACTTTGCAGGTGAATATATTACAACAGTTTTACTTTGCAGGTGAATATATTACAACAGTTTTACTTTCGATGTGGATATATTACACCAGTTTCACTTTGCAGGTGAATATTACACTAGTTTCACTTTGGAATATTACACCAGTTTTACTTTGGAATATTACACCAGTTTACACTTTGGAGGTGAATATTACACCAGTTTACACTTTGGAGGTGAATATTACACCAGTTTCACTTTGGAATATTACACCAGTTTACACTTTGGAGGTGAATATTACACCAGTTTCACTTTGGAATATTACACCAGTTTCACTTTGGTGGTGGATATATTACACCAGTTTCACTTTGGAGGTGAATATTTCACCAGTTTCACTTTGGAATATTACACCAGTTTACACTTTGGGGGTGAATATTACACCAGTTTCTCTTTGGAATATTACACCAGTTTCACTTTGGAATATTACACCAGTTTCACTTTGGAATATTACACCAGTTTCACTTTGGAATATTACACCAGTTTCACTTTGGAGGTGGATATATTACACTAGTTTCACTTTTGATGTGGATATATTACACCAGTTTCACTTTGGAATATTACACCAGTTTACACTTTGGAGGTGAATATTACACCAGTTTCACTTTGGAATATTACACCAGTTTCACTTTGGAATATTGCACCAGTTTCACTTTGGAGGTGGATATATTACACCAGTTTCACTTTGGAGGTGAATATTTAACCAGTTTACACTTTGGAGGTGAATATTACACCAGTTTCACTTTGTAGGTGTATATTAAACCAGTTTCACTTTGGAATATTACACCAGTTTCACTTTGGAATATTACACCAGTTTCACTTTGGAATATTACATCAGTTTCACTTTGGTGGTGGATATATTACACCAGTTTCACTTTGGAAGTGAAATTTATATTTGCTATTATATTTGATGATTTTAATGAATATGGCCTTGAAATCAATCAGAAAATGGTAACTCATTACATAAAGAAGTGAAATAAAAACTATACTCTAAATGACACTCAAAACATTTTAAATATCAAAATTAAAACTTCATAAATATATTCTCCACTCATGAGAATTTCAAAACTGTCGTCTGTTGATTAGCCACCATGGCTTATTAATGGGGTTTGGATTCTGTCCTATTTCTCAAATAAAAAAGGGATCGGCTTATAATTGAGTATATATAGTAATTAGGGCAAGTTAATTTAGGGTCTTTTAAAGGTTGTGTGACTCCTTTTTACTCCAGTCCACTCATTAACACAGCACATTAAACACTCACACATACATACAATTACAACACACACCACATACTCAACACATGTACTCACACACCACGCCATACACATCACTCACCACACATTATACTCTACACACCACACTCTACACACTACACAACGCACATTACCTTCTACACACCACACCACACACATCACCACACTACACCGTCGGACACCATGCTTTGACGCATAGAATTACGCCCCTTTCCATTCTGAGTTCAAATCCGGCCGAGGTTAACTGTCTTTCATTCTTACGGGGTCGATAAAATAAATTACCAGTGGGTAATTGCTGGACTTGTGCCAAAAGTAGAAACAATTATATTAGTTTCTGTATATTTTCTATCTTGTGTAGTTATCATGTCGAACCATTCCTATAATTGTAAAATCTAAAAGTACTGTCAAACTTTATTTGACATCGCAAAAAGGTAAGTCTCCCTCCTCTCTCTCCCTCCTCTCTCTCTTGTTTCACTCCTCTCTCCCTCCTCTCTTCTTTCACTCCTCTCTCCTTCCTCTCTCCCTCCTCTCTCCCTCCTCTCTCTTGTTTCACTCCTCTCTCCCTCCTCTCTCTCTTGTTTCACTCTCTCCCTCCTCTCTCCCTCTCTTGTTTCCCTCCTCTCTCTCTCTCTTGTTTCACTCCTCTCTCCCTCCTCTCACTCTCTTGTTTCACTCCTCTCTCTCCTCTCTCCCTCCTCTCTGTTTCACACCTCTCTCCCGTCTCTCTCTCTCTTGGTTCACTCCTCTCTCCCTCCTCTCTCTCTTGTTTCGCTCCTCTCTCTTGTTTCGCTCCCCTCTCCCTTGTTTCGCTCCCCTCTCCCTCCTCTCTCTTGTTTCACTCCCCTCTCCCTCCTCTCTCCCTTCTCTCCCTTCTTTCACTCCTCTCTCCCTCTCTCCCTTCTTTCACTCCTCTCTCCCTCCCTCCTCTCTCTCTTGTTTCACTCCTCTCTCCCTCCCTCCTCTCTCACTCCCTCCTCTCTCTCTTGTTTCGCTCCCCTCTCCCTTCTCTCACTCCTCTCTCTCTCCCTCCTCTCTCTCTTGTTTCACTCCTCTCTCCCTCCTCTCTCTCTTGTTTCACTCCTCTCTCCCTCCTCTCACTCCTCTCTCCCTCCTCTCTCCCTTCTTTCACTCTCTCCCTCCTCTCTCTCTTGTTTCACTCCTCTCCCTCTCTTGTTTCGCTCCCCTCTCCCTCCTCTCTCTTGTTTCGTTCCCCTCTCCCTCCTCTCTCTCTTGTTTCGCTCCCTCCTCTCTCCCTTTTTTCACTCCTCTCTCTCTCCCTCCTCTCTCCCTTCTTTCACTCCTCTCTCTCTCCCTCCTCTCTCCCTTCTTTCACTCCTCTCTCTCTTGTTTCACTCCTCTCCCTTGTTTCACTCCTCTCTCCCTCCTCTCTCTTGTTTCGCTCCTCTCTCCCTCCTCTCTTGTTTCGCTCCTCTCTCCCTCCTCTCTCTTGTTTCGCTCCCCTCTCCCTCCTCTCTCTTGTTTCGCTCCCCTCTCCCTCCTCTCTCCCTTTTTTCACTCCTCTCTCTCTCCCTCCTCTCTCCCTTTTTTCACTCCTCTCTCTCTCCCTCCTCTCTCCCTTCTTTCACTCCTCTCTCTCCCTCCTCCCTTGTTTCACTCCTCTCCCTTGTTTCACTCCTCTCTCCCTCCTCCCTTGTTTCACTCCTCTCTCCCTCCTCCCTTGTTTCACTCCTCTCCCTTGTTTCACTCCTCTCTCCCTCCCTCTCTCCCTTCTTTCACTCTCTCCCTCCTCTCTCTCTTGTTTCACTCCTCTCCCTCCTCTCCCTCCTCTCCCTTGTTTCACTCCTCCCTCCCTCCTCCCTCCCTCCTCCCTCCCTCCTCTCTCACTCCTCTCTCACTCCTCTCTCTCCCTCCTCTATCTTGTTTCACTCCTCTCCCTCCTCTTTCTTGTTTCACTCCTCTCTCCCTCCTCTCTCTCTTGTTGCACTCCTCTCTCCCTCCTCTCTCTCGTTTCGCTCCTCTCTCCCTCCTCTCTCTCTTGTTTCGCTCCCCTCTCCCTCCTCTCTCTCTTGTTTCGCTCTCCTCTCTCTCTTGTTTCGCTCCCCTCTCCCTCCTCTCTCTCTTGTTTCACTCCTCTCCCTCTCCTCTCTCCCTCCCTCCTCTCTCCCTTCTTTCACTCTCTCCCTCCTCTCTCTCTCTTGTTTCACTCCTCTCCCTCCTCTCTCTCTCTTGTTTCGCTCCCCTCTCCCTCCTCTCTCTCTCTTGTTTCACTCCTCTCCCTCCTCTCTCTCTCTTGTTTCGCTCCCCTCTCCCTCCTCTCTCTCTCTTGTTTCGCTCCCCTCTCCCTCCTCTCTCTCTCTTGTTTCGCTCCCCTCTCCCTCCTCTCTCTCTCTTGTTTCACTCCTCTCCCTCCTCTCTCTCTTGTTTCACTCCTCTCCCTCCTCTCTCTCTTGTTTCACTCCTCTCCCTCCTCTCTCTCTTGTTTCACTCCTCTCCCTCCTCTCTCTCTTGTTTCGCTCCCCACTCCCTCCTCTCTCTCTTGTTTCGCTCCCCTCTCCCTCCTCTCTCTTGTTTCACTCCTCTTTCACTCCTCTTTCACTCCTCTCTCCCTCCTCTCTCGTTTCACTCCTCTCTCCCTCCTCTCTTGTTTCACTCCTCTCTCCCTCTTCTCTCTCGTTTCACTCCTCTCTCCCTCTTCTCTCTCGTTTCACTCCTCTCTCCCTCTTCTCTCTTCTTTCACTCCTCTCTCTCTCACTCCTCTCTCTCTCCCTCCTCTCTCCCTCCTGTTTCACTCCTCTCTCCCTCCTGTTTCGCTCCCCTCTCCCTCCTCTCTCCCTCCCCTCTCCCTCCTCTCTCCCTCTTCTCTCTCTTGTTTCACTCCTTTCACTCCTCTCTCCCTCCTCTCTTGTTTCACTCCTCTCTCCCTCTTCTCGTTTCACTCCTCTCTCCCTCCTCTCTCTTGTTTCGCTCCTCTCTCCCTCCTCTCTCTTGTTTCGCTCCTCTCTCCCTCCTCTCTCTCTTGTTTCACTCCTCTCTCTCCCTCTTCTCTCTCTTGTTTCACTCCTCTCTCTCTCCCTCTTCTCTCTCTTGTTTCACTCCTCTCTCTCTCCCTCCTCTCTCTCTCCCTTCTTTCACTCCTCTCTCTCCCTCTTCTCTCTCTTGTTTCACTCCTCTCTCTCTCCCTCTTCTCTCTCTTGTTTCACTCCTCTCTCTCTCCCTCCTCTCTCTCTCCCTTCTTTCACTCCTCTCTCTTGTTTCACTCCTCTCTCCCTCCTCTCTCTCTTGTTTCACTCCTCTCTCCCTCCTCTCTCTTGTTTCGCTCCCCTCTCCCTCCTCTCTCTTGTTTCGCTCCCCTCTCACTCCTCTCTCTCTCCCTCTTCTCTCTCTTGTTTCACTCCTCTCTCTCTCCCTCCTCTCTCTCTCTCTCCCTCCTCTCTCTCTTGTTTCACTCCTCTCTCCCTCCTCTCTCTTGTTTCGCTCCCCTCTCCCTCCTCTCTCTTGTTTCGCTCCCCTCTCCCTCCTGTTTCGCTCCCCTCTCCCTCCTCTCTCTTGTTTCGCTCCCCTCTCCCTCCTCTCTCTTGTTTCGCTCCCCTCTCCCTCCTCTCTCTTGTTTCGCTCCCCTCTCCCTCCTCTCTCTTGTTTCGCTCCCCTCTCCCTCCTCTCTCTCTTGTTTCACTCCTCTCCCTCTCCTCTCTCCCTCCTCTCCCTCCTCTTGTTTCGCTCCTCTCTCCCTCCTCTCTCCCTCCTCTCTCTCTCTTGTTTCGCTCCCCTCTCCCTCCTCTCTCTCTCTTGTTTCGCTCCCCTCTCCCTCCTCTCTCTCTTGTTTCGCTCCCCTCTCGCTCCTCTCTCTCTTGTTTCGCTCCCCTCTCGCTCCTCTCTCTCTTGTTTCGCTCCCCTCTCGCTCCTCTCCCTCCCCTCTCGCTCCTCTCTCTCTTGTTTCGCTCCCCTCTCGCTCCTCTCCCTCCTCTCTCCCACCTCTCTTTCTTGTTACACTCCTCTCCCTTGTTTCACTCCTCTCTCCCTCCTCTTCCTTGTTTCACTCCTCTCTCCGTCTTCTGCCTCTCTCTCTTGTTTCACTCCTCTTTCCCTCTTCTCTCTTGTTTCCCTCTTGTTTCACTCCTCTTTCCCTCTTCTCTCTTGTTTCCCTCTTGTTTCACTCCTCTTTCCCTCTTCTCTCTCTTGTTTCACTCCTTTCCCTCTTCTCTCTCTTGTTTCACTCTTTCCCTCTTGTTTCACTCTTTCCCTCTTGTTTCACTCCTCTTTCACTCCTCTCTCCCTCCTCTCTTGTTTCACTCCTCTCTCCCTCCTCTCTTGTTTCACTCCTCTCTCCCTCCTCTCTTGTTTCACTCCTCTCTCCCTCCTCTCTTGTTTCACTCCTCTCTCCCTCCTTCTCTTGTTTCACTCCTCTCTCCCTCTTCTCTCTCGTTTCACTCCTCTCTCACTCTTCTCTCTCGTTTCACTCCTCTCTCACTCCCCTCTCTTCTTTCACTCCTCTCACTCCCCTCCTCTCTCTCTCTCCCTTCTTTCACTCCTCTCTCTCTCACTCCTCTCTCTCTCCCTACCCTCTCCCTCCTGTTTCGCTCCCCTCTCCCTCCTGTTTCGCTCCCCTCTCCCTCTTGTTTCGCTCCTCTCTCCCTCTTGTTTCGCTCCTCTCTCCCTCTTGTTTCGCTCCCCTCTCCCTCCTCTCCCTCCTCTCTCTCCCTCCTCTCTCTCTTGTTTCACTCTTTCCCTCTTCTCTCTCTTGTTTCACTCCTCTCTCCCTCCTCTCTTGTTTCACTCCTCTCTCCCTCCTCTCTTGTTTCACTCCTCTCTCCCTCTTCTCTTGTTTCACTCCTCTCTCCCTCTTCTCTTGTTTCGCTCCTCTCTCCCTCTTCTCTTGTTTCGCTCCTCTCTCCCTCCTCTCTCCCTCCTCTCTCTTGTTTCGCTCCTCTCTCCCTCCTCTCTTGTTTCGCTCCTCTCTCTTGTTTCGCTCCTCTCTCCCTCCTCTCTCTCCCTCTCCCTCTTCTCTCTCTTGTTTCACTCCTCTCTCTCTCCCTCCTCTCTCTCTCCCTTCTTTCACTCCTCTCTCTCCCTCCTCTCTCTTGTTTCACTCCTCTCTCTCTCCCTTCTTTCACGCCTCTCTCTCCCTCCTCTCTCTTGTTTCACTCCTCTCTCTCTCCCTTCTTTCACTCCTCTCTCTCTCCCTCCTCTCTCTCTTGTTTCACTCCTCTCTCTTGTTTCACTCCTCTCTCTCTTGTTTCACTCCTCTCTCTTGTTTCACTCCTCCTCTCTTGTTTCACTCCTCTCTCTCATGTTTCACTCCTCCTCTCTCCCTTGTTTCACTCCTCCTCTCTCCCTTGTTTCACTCCTCTCTCCCTCCTCTCTTCTTTCACTCCTCTCTCCCTCTTCTCTCATCTCCGTCTCTCACCTGTCTCACCTCTCGTCTCTCTCGTTTTTCACCTCATCTCTCTCTCATCTCTCTCTCCTCATCTTATTTCATCTCTCTCGTTTCTCACCTCATCTCTCTCTCCTCCTCTCTCGCCTCCCTCTCTCATCTTGTTTTTCACATCTGTTTCTCTCTCTCTTGTTGCTCTTGAAGCAACCCAGAGAATAAGGGAGACAGGATAAAAATATAAAGACTATTCCATATAAATGTCAAGACTTGAAAATATCAACGTTAGTTCACTATACCACTTTGATTAATCTCCTTCAAAGTTGTAATTCTAACGAGTGACATGATAGAAATATTTAAAATAATGAAAGGACTTCAAAATACAGAATTGGAGAAGTAAATATAAGAGATGACCATTGTTCTGAGGATACAAAAAAAAAGTGTCTTACATTTATTCCAGGTATTTAGAAAGTTATCCACTGTTTGTAAAATAATACAATAAGGAAACGCCACCATCCAGTAAACCTTAGTAATAATCAAATATCGTGGCAGCCGCCATTTACAGTAGAAAAATAAGTCACACTCGGCAGTAATTGCAGTGAAAACAAACAATAAAAATATTATTACTAAGTAATTATAATTTATTTCAAATTTGTCGTATACTGTTTGTGTCTTTTTTTTTTTTTTTTTTTTTTTTTTTTTGGCAAATGTCAAGTGATTGATGGGGAGAAGCTGATCGATTAAATTGAACCTATAAAATGACTGGTACTCTATTTTTCTGCTATAAAATTGCAAATTAATATCCACCGAGAACAGAAAGGTGGTGTAATATCATTTAAAAATTAGAAATTGAATTATAAATATAAATGTGTGTTCAGGGCTTAGATGTTCAGTGTGTAACGGGGTTATTGGTATTAAGTAACATAGATGGGGATATAGAATTTCTTTAAATTATTTCTTGTACCAGTAGCGAACTGGGATCGAAACCATTGTTATTCGGACGAAAGAAATATACAAGCTTAGCGCAATCTAGTTGGAGTTACAGGACATTACTGCAAAGTACATCACTGTAGGTTCCAATCTTACATTGATAAAAGTGACATTTAGCAATTTATTTGTAAGTCGCACACAGGATTTAGGTATGGCAGATTTGAAATTAGTGAACATTATTGCAGACGAAGTCATTGTAGGTTCAAATCAACACTAGGGCGTTAAGAAATAAAATGAATATTTACTTCATGAAAGAGCCTGAATTATGAAAGACAGTCGACCCTTTCTAATAACAGCAACACTAAGAAAGGTACTCAATATATATCAGAGTATAAATGTCTTCTACGGGACTAGAACTGTTTCATTCGGAAAAAAATCATCAGGAAAGCCCTTGATTTCTTTCGAATGAAACTGTTCTAGTCCTGTAGAAGCCATATAAATATGTGTGTGTGTGTGTGTTCATAAGCCCAAGTGTCTATGATGATAAGGTCCCCCCCATCTTTGTATATTTATATGTCGATGTCTATTTCCACATGTCACCGCCTGCTTTACGTAGCATCTTAACTATCTAATATTTATTCAGAGAGGTTCTCCCTTCATATCACAAATATTCCTTTCTGACTCACTGAAAACTTGTCTTGCATCATCGAGTAAAAGAGATCTAAAGAATCTGTCTGATGTTGCTATATATGTATGTAGCGACCTATAACTTGTGAGGGAGTTCTAGAGGCCCCACATTGACATTCAGGGTGTCTAGGGTACTTTGTAAAAGTTGACAGATCCCATCTCCACCCCCAGATCTCTTACAGAGTGAGAAAGGAATTGAAAAAAAGATATAGAAGAATTGACCCTAGTACTACACTGGTACTTGTTTCTAACTACCTCGAATGGTACAATAGCGAAACCTAAACTTTGATGTACCTATATGTCATACCTGTTCTATATGTGATGTACGTACATATATGTATGTAAGTGTACCTGGCGTTGCAAGTTCGGTTTTCGTAAGTGTCTCTGAAAATTTTTACATGAGCAAGCATGTGTCCTGATGATTAGTCAATCGTTATTATGATGGTGTATGTGCTTTTAATATATATATGTATATTTACATAGAAGTGAGTAAATATGAATGCATGGGTATATATAAATGAAAATGGTCTTTCTAATTGCTAATACTATCTATCGGTCGAAACTCCAGGTAGAAGTATGTGTGTGTGTGTGAAATCCTTGGTACAGTCAGGTATATTTAAAAAAAGGAAAAGAATGACTTCATTTGTAGTTCTAAATCAAATTGTTTAGAACTACAAGTCAAGTCATTCTTTTCCTTTTTTCAAATATATATATATATATATATATGAAAATATAATGGGAAGAGGTGAGTATTATAACTTTTATAAGAAATAAAGATCTTAAGACGAGTGATATAATTGTTAATACAGTATTCCAGAAGTAAAATATAGATCTAAAGACGAAAGAAAATTTCATCAACGAAATCGTAATGTACACCAACGAAAATATAAGTCTACAGAATAGATTAGTAAAATAAAGTTGGAGCAACTAAATGAGAGGTCACTTAACTTTACATATTTATATCGTGAAAAATGTTGATCTTCAGATATTAAATTATGGATGTGATTCTTTGTCTTTCTTTAAACATAGTCTTCTTTTTAAAATTAATTTTAGATTATTCGTACCTCATCTCTGTGGTCTCTTTATTGGTTTTATTTTAAGTGATCCATTAAAATGTTACGTAAAAGACCTACCTTATGTTTATTCCAGGTATTTAGAGAGATGTCCACTGACAACAAAATAATACAATAAGGAAATGCCATCATCCAGTTAAACTTGGTAATAATCCAGTCTCGTCACAGTCACAGTAAACAATGGTAAGAACAAACAAAAACAAAAACAGAACTATTCAGCAGTTAATGAAGTGAATACATAAAATCTAAAAAAAACATTCCTGAATAAAATAAATATTTTACTTTCATTAAATTGTTTCTTTACTTTCTTTTATAAAACACATTTATTAATAGGAATTAAGCACAGCATTGTAGGTTCAAATCTTACTTGCATGTATATATAGGAACCACATTTAACAATTTACGGGTACGACTAAGCTGGAATGAGGTATGACATTATTGCAGACGGAGTTGTTGTAGGTTCAAATCAAGCCTAGAGCAATGAGAAATAAAGTCTAGATTTACTTTACCTCACACATATTTCACGGTCATATGTCTATATATATATATACATAGATATATATAGATATATATACATATATATGTAGACATATATACATATATATATATATATATATATACACATACATACATAAATATATACATATATATATATATATATATATATATACATATATATACATATTCTTTCCTGAGACATTCTAACCACATGTCCATAGTATCAGAGCTGTGATTTCTCAGTTGGGAGAAGTAGCAGCTCTACCTGGAGTGACTCTCTGATCTCTGAGCTACACACTTTATCAAGTAACGTTACTCCAAAGACCCTTTCGAGGAACCCCATTTTGGCTGCTTGTATTCGCTTTTAACTCTACTAACTCAGTACTAAGTTTAGTTAAATCTACTAAATACCATAGTGCAGCACTGAAGCTCTAAAGTGCCATACTGTGGCACTCTAGTTCGGGAGTTCAATAGTGTGTTACTCTTGCTCCCTATTGCCATATACATGTATATATATATATAAACATACATGCTTACGTATATATATATATATATATATATATTACGTGTTGAAAATTCTTTCAGTTGATAAAACAACAATATGGCATTGAAATATATATTCAACCTCAAAATTGATTTATTTTCTATTGCAGACTTCCAATGTTATGTTTAGAATTGTTCCTGACGATGTCTTTCTAAAGATGTGTAACATGTAATAGCAATGAAACAAGTGTTGATCAAATAAATAATTTATAAACTGTTGAACTTGGTGACTTATTTCTTTGTTTTTTATATATATATATATATATAAATAATTTATTTATATATATGTGTAGAGATATATAAATAAATGTGTGTGTGTATATATACATATAAATATATGTTTGTTTGTGTGTGTATATATATATACATCCGTTTTGGTGACCCAGTGGTATGTATTAGAGGTGAATCCGTTCCTGGTCGTGAGTTCGATCTGAATCAGGATATAATCTCACTAAATCTTACATTTTTTTCTCTTATAAAAGGGAAAAGTAAGACCCCCTTAATATATGTCTTCATTGAAAACCAAACCAGGTCCTCCACCGTCTCTAATAACCCCCACTAGGCCACCGTAACAATAACAGCTACAGAACTAATTGAAATTTAATATATATGAAACTACTTTCTATTAGCAAGCTAAATAGATGTGGTTACATTCATGCTGGTTCCGTCTTATTAACACTACATAGAGCGGTGTCTTGGCAGGGGCGGTGTATTAGCAGAATCGGTAGAGGTTCGGACGCTATGCTTTCCAGCATAGAGTTACGGCCCTTGCCATTCTGAGTTCAAATCCCGCCGAGGTTAACTTTGCCTTTCATCTTTACAGGGTCGATAAAATAAAGTACCAGTAATACACTGGGATAATTGCTGGCCTTGTGCCAAAATTAGAAACGATATAATATATAAATATTTATATATATATATATGTGTGTGTGTTTTATTTGAACGTACAACATCGCTATATAAATCTGTTTTTATTTGTTAATAATTACATAAATGTAACTCTACAAACCCTGCTAAGGATTGAAACCCTGACTACACATTTACAGCAACAACAACGACATAATAATTTCTGGTTTAAAATAACCTTGTGTAATTCTTGGTAGAGATTGAACCTCGTCACTTTATCTCACTGTTTAGTCTTTCCAATTAACACCCTATATAAAAGGCAGTTTGTTCTGACTTCACACATGTCGAAGACTTACCACCACTCATGCTAAACACACTGCCAGTTAGATCTGTGCAGCGATGAAGGAAGGTCGTGTTATTTCTACCTCTAATGAACAACATACATATGTTATCCATTAGAGAACAATACACAAGAGAAAGAATTAAATTGAGAATGTCAATCTTTGAAAAGGAAATTTTATTTCATTAACAAATTCAACGGCAATACATTGTACTGAAAGGAGAAATTAATTGTAAAGGAACCTTTATGGAGACATCTTACAATATTTTTTGGGATGTAAGACCCCCTTAGTTTTAAGAACAAATGTACAGAAACACACATAGATTTTAAGACATGTTTATTTTCAAGACAAAATGATTGGGGAAAGTGTAAATATGCAGCTATCCTTGTTCATGGAGTGTGTATGTATATATGTATATATATAGTGTTTATTATATTCGTACCTCTAAGGCAAAGGGCAGACGGTTGTTTTTTTGTTTTTTTTTCATCGTTTTTTTTTCGGGTAGAAAAGTACCTCTTATTCCCCACCCCACAAAAAATATATTTCGAATATGTATGTTTTAATTGAAAGGTGGCTAACCATGTTAAAGGCAAAAAGTAGCAAGTGAGACGATAGGAATAATAATTTACCTAGCTAAATGCAAACAAATTTTAAATTATCGATGAATGATATGAGCGACACCACGTAGAGTATTCCGTAGGGACATGGACGCACGACAGAAAATATTGAAAGAATCCAGAGAAGAACAAAAAATAAAACAAAAGAATTAAGAAATCTGTCTTGAGAATAAATATGTATAAACTTAGGAATTACAACTTGGGAGGAGATAAAACAAAGGGGAGACATGATAGAAATATTTAAGATGATGGAAGGACTTGAAATTACGGAAGAAAATGTAAATCTAAGAAGAGGATACCATGCTCTAAAGACATCAGAAAAAATATATTTCTCAAAGAGATATGAGTGAATGGAATAGTTTAAATGATGGAGTAGACGACACAACAGTAAATGATGATAAAAAGATATGACAGATGAAGAACGAATGAATAGATTGAAATATTTGTGATGCTGAGTAAAAGTGAGCAGAAAGCATTGTAGTGAATTTGATCTTGCTATGGCAATAAGAAAAGAACTCAGTAAATCTCGCAACGCTTCAAAATATATCAACTAACTTAGAATGGTATCAACTGGCTTGGACATAACTACAGTTTAGTCGTTACTCGGTGAATATATTTTACATGAAAATATACAGAGATCCGTCTTCCATGATGTAGATTACGATAATGTCGGTGAAACTCATTAATTTACTTCAAATACTTTCATTATTGTATGTAGTTAAGTTCGTTAAAGATTTCGTGTACTAAAAACTTTCGTCCTGTGTTTGTAGTCGGCAAAATATAAACTTGAAAATTCGTTAATTATGCCTGTCTTCCAATCTCATGTTGATAAAGTATATCAATCAGAATAATGTCATAGATTTTCTACATTGTCGGAATGTCATTTCTAAAACTACGAATTACTTGAAAAATTACAAAACACAACACAAAAACATAATGTTTACCTTCGAAAGTATATGTCTATAAAATATGTATTATTCGAAGTAAGTTTTAAGAAAACGAGTCAGATGTGAGAGGAGGGGCATTAAACTATATTTATGTCGTGAAAAATGTCTAACTTCAGACATTAAATTGCGGCTGAGATTCTTTCTGCCATCGAGTGTTCCTTTGAACGTCAATTTTTAAATATTTGTCTCTCTTTAAAGATGGATTATCTTTTGAAAAACTAATGTTAGATTATTCGTGGTTGGTCTGTGTGGTTTGTTTTGAAATAGCATCTCTGTCTCATAGACAGGTCAAATTTGATCAAGTCGAACATGTCTTTAAAACGAAATATTGCGTAAAAGACACACCTTATGTTTATCTCGGGTATTGCGGTAGATATCCTGATGTCTCCAGTTTGTAAAGTAATCCACAAAGCAAAAGACAACATCCAGTGAACCTTGGTAATCCAGTTTCGCCGTAGCCGCCATTTGCAATAGAATATAAGCAGAAACAAAAACAAAAGGCCACACTGGACAGTTAATGTATTGAAAATCACAATAAAAATAAAACTACTGAATAAAAATGTCTTACTGTCATTATTTAATTTTTTTCATTTATTTATTGCTAATATATATATATACACACAGAGATAAACTCTCTTTGTTTGTAACTGAGGCAAAAGTCAGAAATTTACGGGGAGAATTCGATCGATTAAATTGATCCCACTATGTGACTGGTACTATACTTTATCTATCCAAAAATAAAAATGTTAAATTAATCAGGGCCAGATTTTCACCGAGATGAGAACACAAGAAGGTGAAGTAATATCAATTAAAAATTGAGGTTATTATTTTATCATTTAGTTACAAAGTCGTGTGAGACTTAGTAGTTAAGTATTTAATGTAGTTTGTGGTGCTGTCAGGAGTTCAATATTTAGCTGCGGATATAGAATTTCTTTTATTTTTAAGAAACGAAAAACATATACATATCGCTATTTAGTTGAAATTGTGTAAAATTACTGCAAAACATATCATTGTAGGTTCAGATCTTACACTGCTACATATATTATCTATATAGAAATCAGGTTTAACAATTTACGGGCGTATTGTACGATGTGGGAATATTTCACACACACACAGGTACACACACAAACCAGGTATGATAGATTTAAAGTTAGTAAATATTATTGTAGACGGGGACATTGTAGGTTCAAATCAACCGTAGAGCGATAAGAAACAAAGTGGAGATTTAATTTATGAAAGACCCAGGAGGCTGAAAGACAGAGTCGAACCTTTTTAGTATTTATAACAGTGAGTAAGGCATGAACGCCACCACATCAATTTTGCTTGAAAATAGTAAAGTAGGTTTATAAATATTAATTTTCAATCACTTTTTGTAGCAAGTTTCGGTGGCCTTGTGGAAGGTATGGGAAACGGTGAAGATCCTGGTCTCGGGTTCAATCTTGGCCAGGACTAGAGGGGTCTTAAAGAAAGAATTCAAACTGTTTTTATTTTATCTCTAATAAAATGAAAAAGGTTAGTGTATTTCCTGGCCGAGATTAAACCCTAGACCAGGATCTTTACCGTCTCTATCACATACCATTAACCCACAGAGACTGCCACAAAAGTAAAATTTATAAAGCTACTTTTCTATATCCAAGCAAACTTGATGTGGTGGCCTTCATGTCTTTCTCCATGTTATTCGCACTACCAACGACCGACCTTGTATTTTATTCATCTGGAGCTTTCAGAAACCTACCTTGTATTTCCAAGCATAATAGATGTTGTGGCATTCATGCCTTTCTCAGCATTATCAATACTTCAAAAGGGTCGACATTGGATTATTATTCTTCTGGCAATTTCAGAAAATATATCTTCACTTACTTTCTCTAAGGGTCATTTCATCCTACAACCCGATAATCTGCAGTGGCCTTCTTCAACTGTCATACCTCACTATTAAATTTATTGATGTCCTTCGTTAAAAATAACCTACTGTAATTCTTGATAGAGATTCAACCCTGTCACTTTATCTCACTATTTATTCAGGGACCAAGATCGGAGAATGTTGATAAGGGCAGATTGTATCCTTATTTGGTCCGACTTTCGAGTTAAACCGGTATAAAAATGGCACTATGTTGGGACTTAACGCTAAACACGTGATGTTCACCGTTGTCAGCTAAACACACTGCCAGTTTGCTATCTGCAGCGGTGAAAGAAGGTCGTGTTATTTCTACCTCTCACATACCACATACATTCTTTTATCGGTTAGATAACCATATAGAAGAGATAGAATGAATATGAGAATGTCAATCTTTTAAAAGTATAGTTTATTATATTAGAGCAAAATCTTGAATTAACGATAGTTTGTGACACTAAACGTAAAATGGACGAAGCAACAATACGAACATTGTAAAACAAATTAATTATTATAAGAAGGAGAAATGATTGCATCTTCAAGGGCCACACAATCTATTGAAAATCGAAATGAGATATTGATTGAAATGGAACACTCACGGAGACCTCATACGGCATTTTTCGGAATATATTGTTTTGAGGAAGAGTTATAAATAGGGATATACTTATACATGGCTAGTACAAACATATATAATTATCATATTCGTATCTTGGATGTATAAGACGCCAGCAGGTTTTAACATCGAATTTTTATGTAAAAATGTGTCTCTTGTTTCACCCACCCCAACAAAATCGGAATATGTAACAATTTGAATTTAAGGTTAACTAACCATCTCACATAAAAAAAACCACAACACCAAGTCGGATTATAGGAATGATAAAATATTACTATACCTACCAACATACAGAAATATTGAAACTCTAAATAAATGATATGTGTGATACTACTTAGAATATTATGTACAGGTATGGTCACCCGACTTCCGAAAGGAGAGAGAAGCTATTGAAGGAATCCAGAGAAGAAATAAGCATGAAATACCATAATAATTAACAAATCTGTCTTGACAAGAAAGGTGTATAAATCTAGGAATTACAACTTTGGAGGAGATAAAACTAAGGGGAGACACGACAGAAATATTTATGATAATGAAAGGACTTGAAAATCAGAAGAAAATGTAAGAAGAGGACACCATTATACTGTTTATAAGATACAATGCTCTAAAGACATCAGAAAATATATATTTCTCAAAGAGATATTAGTGAATAGAATAGTTTAAATGATGGTGTAGACGACACAACAGTAAATGATTATAAAAAGATATGGCAGATGAAGAACGAATGAATAGATTGAAATATGGGTGATGCTGAGTAAAAGTGAGCAGAAAGCATTGTAGTGAATTTGAACTTGCTATGCCTTCCAATCTCATATTGAAAACGTATAATATCAATCAGGATAATGTCATAGATTTTCTACATGATCGGAATGACAATTCTAAAACTACGAATTACTAGAAAAGATGAAAATATAAACAAAACGCATTATAATGTATACCTTCGAAGGTATATCTCTATAACATATGTATTATTGGAGGATTTGAGTAAAGGAATCGGATGTGAGAGGAGGGGCATTAAACTATATTTATGTCGTGAAAAATGTCTAACTTCAGACATTAAATTGGGGCTGAGATTCTTTCTGCCATCGAGTGTTCCTTTGAACGTCAGTTTTTAAATATTTGTCTCTTTAAAGATGGATTATCTTTTGTAAAACTAATTTTAGATTATTCATGGCTGGTCTGTGTGGTTTGTTTTGAAACAGCATCTCTGTCTCGTAGACAGGTCAAATTTGATCAAGTCGAACATGAGTCTTTAAAACGAAATATTGCGTAAAAGACACACCTTATGTTTATCTCGGGTATTGCGGTAGATATCCTGATGTCTCAAGTTTGTAAAGTAATCCAAGAAGCAAAAGACAACATCCAGTAAACCTTGGTAATAATCCAGTTTCGCCGTAGTCGCCATTTGCAATAGAAAATAAGAAGAAACAAAAACAAAAGGCACACTGGGCAGTTAATGTATTAAAAATCATAATAAAAATAAAACTACTGAATAAAAATGTCTTACTGTCATTATTTAATTTGTCGGGGTCGATAAAATAAAGTACCAGTAATGCACTGGGTAATTGCTGGCCTTGTGCCAAAAGTAGAAACAATTATTTAATTTGTTTCATTTATTTATTGCTAACACATACTTTAATATATATAATATATATGTATATATATATATATTTACACATACAGATACACCCTCTTTGTTTGTAACTGAGGCAAAAGGCAGAAATTTACGGGGAGAATTCGATCGATTAAATTGATTCCAGTATGTGAGTGGCACTATATTTTATCTATCCAAAAATAAAAATGTTAAATTAATCAGGGCCAGATTTTCACCGAGATGAGAACACAAGAAGGTGAAGTAATATCAATTAAAAATTGAGGTTATTATTTTATCATTTAGTTACAAAGTCGTGTGAGACTTAGTAGTTAAGTATTTAATGTAGTTTGTGGTGCTGTCAGGAGTTCAATATTTAGCTGCGGATATAGAATTTCTTTTATTTTTAAGAAACGAAAAACATATACATATCGCTATTTAGTTGAAATTGTGTAAAATTACTGCAAAACATATCATTGTAGGTTCAGATCTTACACTGCTACATATATTATCTATATAGAAATCAGGTTTAACAATTTACGGGCGTATTGTACGAGGTGGGAATATTTCACACACACACAGGTACACACACAAACCAGGTATGATAGATTTAAAGTTAGTAAATATTATTGTAGACGGACATTGTAGGTTCAAATCAACCGTAGAGCGATAAGAAACAAAGTGAAGATTTAATTTATGAAAGACCCAGGAGGCTGAAAGACAAAGTCGACCCTTTTTAGTATTTATAACAGTGAGTAAGGCATGAACGCCACCACATCAATTTTGCTTGAAAATAGTAAAGTAGATTTATAAATATTAATTTTCCATAACTTTTTGTAGCAAGTTTCGGTGACCTGGTGGAAGGTATGAGAGACGGTGAAGATCCTGGTCTCGGGTTCAATCTTGGCCAGGACTAGAGGGTTCTTAATGAAAGAATTCAAACTGTTTTTATTTTATCTCTAGTAAAATGAAAAACGTTAGTGTAGCTCCTGGCCGAGATTGAATCCTAGACCAGGATCTTCACCGTCACTAACACATACCATTAGCCAACAGAGACTTCCACAAAAGTACTAGGAAAATTTATATTTATAAAGCTACTTTTCTATATCCAAGCAAACTTGATGTGGTGGCCTTCATGTCTTTCTCCATTTTATTCGCACTACCAACGACCGACCTTGTATTTTATTCATCTGGAGCTTTCAGAAACCTACCTTGTATTTCCAAGCATAATAGATGTTGTGGCATTCATGCCTTTCTCAGCATTATCAATACTTCAAAAGGGTCGACATTGGATTATTATTCTTCTGGCAATTTCAGAAAATATATCTTCACTTACTTTCTCTAAGGGTCATTTCATCCTACAACCCGATAATCTGCAGTGGCCTTCTTCAACTGTCATACCTCACTATTAAATTTATTGATGTCCTTCGTTAAAAATAACCTACTGTAATTCTTGATAGAGATTCAACCCTATCACTTTATCTCACTATTTATTCAGGGACCAAGATCGGAGAATGTTGATAAGGGCAGATTGTATCCTTATTTGGTCCGACTTTCGAGTTAAACCGGTATAAAAATGGCA
Organism: Eledone cirrhosa; assembly: GCA_964016885.1. Taxonomy (NCBI): domain Eukaryota; kingdom Metazoa; phylum Mollusca; class Cephalopoda; order Octopoda; family Eledonidae; genus Eledone; species Eledone cirrhosa. Next base: position 27,059,311 of record OZ024763.1, on the reverse strand, counting down.
CTATGTTGGGACTTAACGCTAAACACGTGATGTTCACCGTTGTCAGCTAAACACACTGCCAGTTTGCTATCTGCAGCGGTGAAAGAAGGTCGTGTTATTTCTACCTCTCACATACATTCTTTTATCGGTTAGATAACCATATAGAAGAGATAGAATGAATATGAGAATGTCAATCTTTTAAAAGTATAATTTATTATATTAGAGCAAAATCTTGAATTAACGATAGTTTGTGAAGCTAAACTTAAAATGGACGAAGCAACAATTGTATGACAAATTGTTTATTGATAAGAAGAAGAAATAATTGCATCTTCAACGGCAATACAATCTATTGAAAATCGAACACTTACAGAGACCTCATACAGGATTTTTCGGAATACATTTTGAAGAAAATATGTTTTGAAGAGTTAAAAATAGGGATATACATATACATGGCTAGTATATACATATATACTTTAATTATCATATTTGTATCTTGAACGTATAAGACGCCAGCAGGTTTTAACATCGAATATTGATGTAAAATTGTGTTGTTTTTTTTTGTTTCACCCACCCCCAACAAATGTGGAATATGTATCAATTTGAATTTAAAGGTAGCTAACCATCTCACAGGAAAAAACCACAACACCAAGTCGGATTATAGGAATGATGAAATATTACTTTACCTACCTAAATACAGAAATATTAAAACTCTAGATAAATGATATGTGTGATACTACTTAGAATATTATTTGCAGGTATGGTCACCCGTCTTCCGAAAGGAGAGAGAAACTATTGAAGGAATCCAGAGAAGAAAAAAGCATGAAATACCAGAATTCTTGAAGAAAGATGTAAAAAAGCTAGGAATTACGACTTTGGAGGAGATAAAGCTAAGGGGAGACACGACAGAAATATTTAAGATAATGAAAGGACTTGAAATTACAGAAGAAAATGTAAGAAGAGGACACTTTATAAGAAACAATGCTCTAAAGACATCAGAAAATATATATTTCTCAAAGAGATATTAGTGAATGGAATAGTTTAAATGATGGAGTAGACGACACAACAGTAAATGATGATAAAAAGATATGACAGACGAAGAACGAATGAATAGATTAAAATATTTGTGATGCTGAGTAAAAGTGAGCAGAAAGCATTGTAGTGAATTTGAACTTGCTATGGCAATAAGAAAAGAACTCAGTAAATCTCGGAACGCTTCAAAATATATCAACTAACTTAGAATTGTATCAACTGGCTTGGACATAACTATTAATCAAACGAGTGACATGATAGAAATATTTAAAATAATGAAAGGACTTCAAAATACAGAATTGGGGAAGAAAATGTAAATATAAGAAGAGATGACCATTGTACTATGTATAACATAACAATGCTCCTTACATTTATCCCAGGTATATAGAGGGATATTCCGATGTCCACTGTTTGTAAAATAATTGTTTCTACTTTAGGCACAAGGCCAGCAATTACCCAGTGCATTACTGGTACTTTTTGTAAAATAAAGCAATAAGGACACAACATCATCCAGTAAACCTTAGTAATACTCCAATAACGTCTCAGCCGCCATTTACAGTAGAAAATAGTAAGAAAATTAAGTCACACTCAGCAGTGAAAACAAACAATAAAAATATTATTACTAAATAATTATAATTTCTTACTTTCAATAATTTTTTTCTTTATTAAACACGTAATTTATTTTAAATTTGTCGTATTATATATATATATATACTGTTTGTGTGTTTTTGTTTGGCAAATGTGACCCTCCCCAAGTATAACAGTATATATATACTGTTTGTGTGTTTTTGTTTGGCAAATGTCAAGTGATTGACGGGGTGAAGCCGATCGATTAAATTGAACCCATAAAATGACTGGTACTCTATTTTTCTTCTCTAAAGTTATAAAATTGTAGATTAATATTGACAGGATTTTCACCTAGAACACAAAGGTGGTCTAATATCATTTAAAAAATTGGAAATTGAGTTATAAATATAAATGTGTGTTCAGGGCTTAGATGTTCAGTGTGTAATGGGGTTATTGGTATTAAGTAACATAAAATGTCGTTAGGAGTTCAATATTTAGCTGGGGATATAGAATTTCTTTAAATTATTTCTTGTACCAGTAGCGAACTGGGATCGAAACCATTATGTTGTTCGGACGAAAGAAATATATAAGCTTAGCGCAATCTAGTTGGAGTTACGGGACATTACTGCAAAGCACATAACTGTAGGTTCCAATCTCACATTGGTAAATATATAAAAGTGACATTTAACAATTTATTTGTAAGTCGCACACAGGATTTAGGTATGGCAGATTTGAAATTAGTGAACATTATTGCAGACGAAGTCATTGTAGGTTCAAATCAATACTAGGGCGTTAAGAAATAAAATGAATATTTACTTCATGAAAGACCCTGAATTATGAAAGACAAAGTCGACCCTTTCTCATAACAGCAACGCTAAGAAAGGCATGAACGCCACCACTTCAATTAATCTTCCAAAATCAAAAGTATGTTTATAAATATTAATTTTTAATACTATTTTGAAGCTGTCTTTGTAGCCTAGTGGGAGGTATGAGAGACGGTGGAGATCCTGGTCTAGGTTTCGATCTTGGCCAGGATCTATATAAAATAAGGGGGTTTTACTAATTTTTTTCAGCTTTTTTCAATGCAAACGTAAAAAAAATCTATGGTAAAATGAAAAAAATTTTTTATCTACTTTTTTACATTTTTAAAAAGCTGAAAAAAATTAGTAAAACCCCCTTATTTTATATAGATCCTGGCTAAGGTTGAACCCCAAACCTCGATCTTCACCGTCTCTAACACCTACCAATAGGCCAACGAGACGGATATAAAAATATACTGAAAATTAATATATATAAACCTACTTTCTATTTTCGAAGCTTAATTGACGTGGTGGTGTTCATGGCTTTCTCAGTCTTTTTAATACCACAAACAAGTCGCCATGGTTTTTACTTTTCAGAAAATATATCATGACTTTTATTCTTATCACTAGGTTTATTTCATCCAACGACCAGCTGATATCCAGTGATGTCCTACAGCTGTCATACCTTAGTGAGTAGATGGTGGCCTGGAAATATTGTTTCTAAACAGGCAGCTCTTTAAACTTGTGTTGTGTGTGCAATAATGGTATCAGCAACCGATGATGGGATCAGATTCAAGAACTCAACGTCAAGTGTATCTATCGTTCCAAACGCGATACGGTAATATATGTTCTTTTTATCAGCTTCGTCTTTTATTTATAAACGTTTATGTAGGTACGTGTGTAGATACGTGTACGAATGTGTACCTGTGTAAGCTTGTGTGTACATAACTATTTATAATAATGTTGTCCCCCCTCACTTTATTATTACAACTACTACTATTAATAATTGTAACACTATTATTATTATTATTTTCTCACGTCTCTTATCCTCAACACTTGCTATAGTTTTCCTCTTACATGTGAGATACACGGTTTATTTACTAATCAACATTTACTCGAAGATGTAGTGATGTGTGACGGGACATCGAGCGGAATCCTTAGTGTTAACTTGAGGACACCGTACACCTGTGCACCCGTATATATGTTTATCCCGGGTTCAATCGGCGGTAACCACAGTAAGTAAGGTACTCATTACATAGCAGATTATAAATACTTAATAAATAATATTTAATATAGAAATGGCTTCTACAGGACTAGAACTGTTTCATTCGGAAAAAATCATCAGGAAAGCCCTTGGTTTCTTCCGAATGAAACCGTTCTAGTCCTGCAGGAGCCACACACACACGCACACACACACACGTATATATATGTATGTATGTATGTATTTATGTATGTATGTATATAAATATATATTTATGTGTGTGTGTGTGTGTATTCATAAGCCCAAGTGTCTACGATGATAAGGTCCCCCTAGCTTTGTATATTTATATGTCGATGTCTATTTCCACATGGCATCTCTGGTCCTCGATGTTGTCACCGCCTGCTTTACGTCGCATCTTAACTATCTAATATTTATTCAGAGAGGTTCTCCCTTCATATCGCAAATATCCCTTTCTGACTCACTGAAAACTTGTCTTCCATCATCGAGTAAAAGTGATCTACATAAAGGATCTGTCTGATGTTGCTATGTATGTATGTAGGGACGTATAGCTTGAGAGGGAGTCTTGGTGACCCCACGTTGATATTCGGGGTGTCTTGGGTATTTTGTAAAAGCTGACTGATCTCATCTCTACCCTAGATCTGATCACAGGAGATATTTACCAGAGAAGGAGAGAAAGTAGGAGAAAGGAAGTAAGAAAGAGATATAGAAGAAGAATCGACCCCAGTACTACACTGGTACTTCGTTTTATCTACCTCGAATGGTGCTATAGTGGAACATTAACTTTGATGTACCTATATAAGTCATACCTTTTCTATGCGTCTGTGTATGTACAGGTGTGTGTATGTAAGTGTACGTGGCGTTGCAAGTTCGGTTTTCATAAGTATCTCTGTGAAATTTTAACAAGAGCAAGCATGTGTCCTGATGGTTAGTCAATCGTTTTTAAGCTGGTATATGGTATCTGTTTTTAATATGTATGTATATTTACATAGAATTGAGTAAATATGAATGTATGGGTATGTATATATATATATAGACAGTCGATCGACCTTCGTCAGATCGGACCGACGAAACAATGTTTTCATTGGTCTTTCCAATTGCTAATAATATCTATCGGTCGAAACTCCAGGTGGAAATTAATAAATAAATAAATTAATTAATTAATATGTGTATATATATATATATATATATATATATATATATATATATATATATATATATATATATATATATATATATATATATATATATATATATATATATATATAAAACAAGGACGAATGGGTACACCTTCATTACGTTTATTGGTTCGTGGCGCGCGTGTCGCTATTCATCAGCTTAAGGTTCGTTCTGTATCGGTCTAGCCCGACTCTGTAATCAATAACTTGTATATATATGTGTGTATGTATATATGAAATCGCCCATGGGACACCCTGGGGTAATCTAAATACACAGAGTGTGGGGTTAGCTGTTTTTAAATGATTACCCCTCCTCATATTCCCTTGTTTATATACTGTCTTGTAATACATGGCAACCTTAATACTTAATAATATCGAGATGAAAATATAAATGTTAATACAGTATTCCAGAAGTAAAATAGAGATCTAATGAGAGGAGGTGAGTATTATAACTTTTATAAGAAATAAAGATCTAAAGACGAGTGAAAACTTTCATCAACGAAATCGTAATGTACACCAACGAAAATATATGTCTACAGAATACAGATTAGTAAAATAAAGTTAGAGCAAATAAATGAGAGGTCACTTAACTTTACATATTTAGTTTTATTTATATCGTGAAAAATGTTGATCTTCAGATATTAAATTGTGGATGTGATTGTCTTTGCCTTTACGTGTTTGTTGGAAATCCTTTTTTAATCTTTGTCTTTCTTTAAACATTGTCTTTTTTAAAAATTAATTTTAGATTATTCGTACCTCATCTCTGTGGTCTCTTTTAATGGAGTCCACCTGTCCTGTTTATTGGTTTTATTTTAAAAGTCATCCATTGGAACATCAGATATTAAATGAAATGTTACGTAAAAGACACACCTTATGTTTATTCCAGGTATTTAGAGAGATGTCCACTGACAACAAAATAATGCAATAAGGAAATGCCATCATCCAGTAAAACTTGGTAATAATCCAGTCTCGTCAGTCACCATTTACAGTAAACAATGGTAAGAACAAACAAAAACAAAAACAAGAGAACTATTCAGCAGTTAATGAAGTGAATACATAAAATAAAAAAAAAACATTCCTGAATAAAATAAATTTTTTACTTTCATTAAATTGTTTCTTTACTTTCTTTTATAAAACACACTTATTAATAGAAATTAAGCACAGCATTGTAGGTTCAAATCTCATTTGCATGTATATATAGGAACCACGTTTAACAATTTACGGGTTCGACGTACTAAGCTGGAATGGGGTATGACATTATTGCAGACGGAGTTGTTGTAGGTTCAAATCAAGCCTAGAGCAATGAGAAATAAAGTCTAGATTTACTTTATGAATTCAAGGACGTCCCGAAAAAGCCATGAACGCCACTACATCGAGTTTTCAACCGAACAAAATGTAGTTTTATGAATATTAATTTTCACAACGAATTCGTACACTCCCTATAATTTGCACACACGCAAAGTTTTTGCATCAATTTTTGCGTTTAAGTCGGGCAAGAGTTATGTTTCTTGGCAAAAATTTCAAGTTTGTTTACAAAAAAAATCCTTTTGTTTAAAAATGTTCGCCTGAATTTTGACCAAAGATATTTCAATCTTTTCACTTCCGGTTTCTGTATTTTTCATAAAAAACAACAATAAATATGCTAGAAATAGCATCAAAGCAACGCATATACATGTATACACACATAAATACATATGTTTATTTATTTATTATGAGTACAAATTAAAGTTTAAGCAAAGAATCGCTGCTTTAAACTTGTTACGGGACCGTCAGAAACAATAGTTTATTTGAATTACTTCCGAACAAAATGTAGTTTTATAAATATTAATTTTCACTACGAATTCGTACATTCTCTCTGGCCCAGTGGTATGTATTAGAAACGGTGAAATCCTGGTCTAGGGTTTAATCTCTATCTGGTTCTACACTATGGGTATTATTAAGTTTTAGTTTACCTCTTCTAAAATAAAAAACCATTAAAAAGTAAGTTTATAAATATTAATTTTCACTACGATTTCATAACCGTCTCAGTGGTCTAGTGGTAGACATTAGAGACAGTGGTGATATTGATTAGGGGTTCGATCTCTGTCAGGTGTACATGAAAACTTTGTACAGAAATTTTGTTTTTATAAAAAATTGAAAAAGTAGGTTTATAAATATTAATTTTCACTAAGTTTTTATAACCGCCTCCGTAGACTAGTGGTAAGTATTAGAGGTGATGGAGATGCTGGTCTGGGGTTCGATCTCAGTCAGATTCCTGCAATCTCTATTTTTCGTTCATTTTATGAAAAATTTAAAAAAATTAAATTTCTCGAGAGATTCCTGATTGAGATTGAACCCCAGACCAGCATCACCACTGTCCCAACACCTACCAATAGGCTACCAAGACAACTACAAAAATACTATCAAAATTAAAATTTATAAACCTACTTTCTATTTAAAAGAAAAATTGATGTAGTGGCCTTCATGGCTTTCCCAATGATATTAATTCAAAATGGTTCACTTTCATTTTTATTCTTCTCAAGCTTCCATAAAATATACCTTATCATTTCTCTAGGGTTGATTTCATCCTACAACCTGATGATCTGCAGGGACATTCATCAATGGTCATACCCGATTATATATATATATATATGTGTGTGTGTGTGTGTTATATTTGATCCTGCAATGTTGTGCTCAGCAATAATGGTTTTCAATTCCGTCTTCCCTCCATCCTTGGTGTGTATATAAATGTATATATGTGATTTCAACGTACAACGACAATATATACATCATTTTTGTTTGATAATAATTAGATAAAACTAATTCTACAACCCCTCATAAACATTGAAACCACGACTATAAAATATAACAACAACCACGACATAACAGCTTTGGTTAAATATAATTTAATTAAATTATTGCTAGAGATTGATCCCTAATATTTTATCTCACTCCTTAACCAGGGAGAAAATGTCCTCGGACTCGGACAATATTGATAAGGAGAGAGTGTATCCATACTTGGAAAGTCGTTCCAGTTAACATGGTATATAAAAGGCAGTAAGAGGTGACTTGTTACTCCTACGAACGACATTGTCAGTTAGCCTTCTATAGCGAGGGAAGAAGGCTGTGTGGTTTTTCTCCTATCACATAACACATACATTTGTCATTCATTAGATATCAATATAGAAGAGAAAGAAAAAATTGAGAGCTTCACTCTTTTAAAAGTAACATTTATTACATTAGAGCAAAATCATGAATTAACGATAGTTTGTGACACTAAACATGGAAACACTGCGAACAATTTTGAGACAAGCTAATTACTATGAGGACAAATCTTCAACGCCAAGATATTTTTAAAGGAAACTGAAATGAGAAATTGATTGAAATGGAATAATTATTGAGACACCTTACACTATTTTTCGGGATATGTCTTACCTTATTTTGAAGAAATAAATGTTTCGGGAAAGAGTTAAGAAGAAGCTATATATATATATACATTGCTTATATATATATATACTTTAATTATTATATTTGTACAACGAAGTTATAAAAAGGAAGCATGATTTGGTATCGAATGTGGAGCAAAAAACGAGCTTCTTATACCCCTCACAGAAGAATTGTGAATATGTATGAATATGAATTGAAAGATGGCTAACCATGTTGAAGCAAAAGAGGGAGACGGATAATAGAAATAATAAAACATTCTGTTCCCTAGCTAATTGCTGAAAAATCTAAAACTCTAGATGAATATGTATGATACCACTGAGAAAATTGTCAACCGACATCCGTAAAAACGGTGAGGCTCTTGAAGCAACCAAGAGAAGAAGAAAACAGAAAACACTATAATTATTTAAGGATCTATCTTGTGAAAGAAATGTGAACTTTTGTAAATTTAGAGGAGATAAATCTTAGGGGAGCAGGATAAAAATATAAAGACTATTTAAATATTAGTACACTATTCCATATAAATGTCAAGACTTGAAAATATCAACATTAGTTCACTATACCAAGGACAAACACTTAGAATTACAACTTTGGAGGAGATTAATCAAACGAGTGACGTGATAGAGATATTTAAAATAATGAAAGCACTTCAAAATACAGAATTGGGGAAGAAAATTAAAATTAATAGATATATCAACCTACTTTCTATTTTCGAAGCTTAATTGACGTGGTGGCGTTCATACCCTTCTCAGTCTTATTAATACCGCAAAGGTGTCGACATGTCTTTTACTATTCTGTAGTTTTCAGAAAATATATCATGATTTTATTTTTATCTCTTTTGGTTTGATTTGAAGCTATAACCACCTGATGTCCTTCAACTGTCATACCTCAGTGTCTAGATGGTGGCCTGGCTTGATGGTTTCTAAACAGATAGCCCTTTAAACTTGTGTTGCGTATGCAATAATCGTATCAGCAAATGATGATGGGACCATGTTGAAGCAACATTATGTGCATCCTACCAAATTCGATATGGTAAGCTATGTTCTTTTTATCAGCTTTGGCTTTTATTTATAAACGTTTATGTACGTACGAGTCTAGATAAGCGTACGTATGTATACCTGTTTAAGCTTGTGTGTATATAAGTATTTATAATAATTGTTTTTACGTTTGGCACAAGGCCAGCAATTACCCAGTACATTACTTCTACTTTCTTTTATCGACCCTGTAAGGATGAAAGGCAAAGTTAACCTCGGCGGGATTTGAACTCAGAATGGCAAGGGCCGTAACTCTATACGTCAAAGCATGGCGTCCGACCCTCTACTGATACTGCCAATCCACCGCCCTCTAAACAATGCCTTTCATCCTTACGGGGTCGATAAAATAAAGTACCAGTAATGTACTGGGTATTTGCTGGCCTTGTGGCTAAAGTAGAAACAATTATAAGTATTTATAATAATGTTGTCCTCCCCACTTTATTGTGACAACTACTACTATTAATAATTTTAACAATATTTTTATTATTAATTCCACACGTCTCTTATCCTCAACACTTGCTATGGCTTTCCCTCTTACATGTGATATATACTTACTATATATTTACTAATCAACATTTAATGGAAGGTGTAGAGATGTGTGACGGGACATCTGGCGGAATCCTTAGTGGCGACATGAGAACTCCGTACACCTGTGCACCCGTATATATTTATATGTATATGTGTGTGTGTGTGTGTGTGTGTTCATAAGCCCAAATGTCTATGATTATAAGGTAACCCTATGTGTGTTATGTCGATGTCCATTTCCACATGGCATCTCTGGTCTTCGATGTTGTCGCCGCCTGCTTTACGTAGCATCTGAACTATCTAATATTTATTCAGAGAGGTTCTCCCGTCATATCGCAAATATTACTTGCTGACTCACGGAATACTTGTCTAGCATTATCGAGTGAAAGATATAAAAGATATCTCTGATGTTTCTATGTATGTATGTAGGGACCTATAACTTGTGAGGGGGTTGTAGAGGTCCCACATTGACATTCGGGGTGTTCGGGGTATTTTGTATAAGGTGACAGATCCGATCTCTACCCCAGATAGGTTATGTTTTCCTGAGACGGATATAGAGTGAGAGAAAGGAATTAAGAAAGATATATAGAAGAATTGACCCCAGTACTACACTGCTACTTCGTTCTAACTACCTCGAATGGTTCAATAGTGGAACAAAATCTTTGATGTACCTATATAAGTCATACCAGTTCTATTTGTGTGTTTATGTACATATGTTTCCGTCAGTGTACGTAGAGTAGCAAGTTCGGTTTTCACACGAGCAAGCAAAGCATGTGTCCTGATGGTTTGTCAATCGTTATTATGCTGGTATATATGTGTTTTTAATATATATGTATGAGTATTTGCATAGAAGTGTTTATGCATGTATATATATATATATATATATATATATATTAAAGAGAAGATATGTATCATAAGAAAAGAGGAGACAAAAAAGTGTGGTACAGTATACTAGACGCCAATAGCCGAAGCGAGGTGTGCTCAATGCTTAAGGTGCAGAGTTAAATATTAAAGAAGGGTTATTATTTAATGAATATATATGTGTACGTATATATGAAATCGCCCAGGTTGGGAAACCCTGGGGTAAGCTAAATAAAGATGGAGTTGAGAGATCAGTTTATAAATAATTATCCTTTCCCTACTTCTCCTTGTCTGTAGACTGTATTCTAAATATTATATAACAACCTCAATACTTAATAATATAGACATGAAAATATAAATGTTAATACAGTATTCCAGAAGTAAAATATAGATCTAATGGGAAGAGGTGAGATTAAAGGTAAATGACACCTCTCATTTGCAATATTTTTATTGTATTGTTGTATCTAAGTAATATAGATGATTTAAATTTTATTTTGTATAAAAAGAAATATCATTGTTTCTACTTTTGGCACAAGGCCAGCAATTATCCCAGTGCATGACTGGTACTTTATTTTATCGACGCCGTAAGGATGAAAGGTAAAGTTAACCTCAGCGGGATTTGAACTCAGAGCGTAAAGGGCCGTGACTCTATGCTGCAAAGCATGGTGTCCGACTCTCTACTGATACTGCCAATCTACTGCCCTTAAAATTGTATTATATTTCTTATAAAAAGAAATATAATACAATATTTACAGAACGAAAGCACAAACAAATATATAATATAATATAATATAAAGGAAAGGGAAAGGAAAAACAAAAGAAAAAAAAACACAGAAGCTAGATGTTTCGACAGCTAGATCCGAACTAATTTGTTTGCAACGTTTTTTTATATGAAATCGTATGTCGAAACAAATTATATTTGGGAAGGGTCATATTGTTATAGTATTGCCAGAAATATATAATAAAACAGTTTGGGTTGGGTTGGTTTTGGCTTCCGTCTATTCTACATCCCTATAGTTAATTTAGCTGGCAATCAATGTTTATCATTGATTGACCAACTGTTTATATATATATATATTTATTTATAGTCTGAATTCTTTCATCACACACTTGTGACATTATCAGTGATATTATTGTTTCCTCCCGTTGTATTGTAATGTTTACTTATTCAATTGTTTATTTATTTGTCTCGATTTCCGAATGTGTTTCTATGCGCGTTTTCTGTTTGGTTTGTGTTCGTGTTTGTATTCTATCTTTGGTCACTAGTGTGTATTTGTATGGTTGTTGTTGTTCCATTCAAGTTTTCTGTTCTACTTAGGTTTTCTTGGTTCTATTTCAGTTGCTTCCCTAATTCAGGGATTTTATAGTAGATCCTGGCTTTTCTACCACTTTAATCTTTCTTATGGCCTTTGATTGGTTGTTGTACCATCATTACAATACAACAGGAAGAAACAATAGTATCACTGATGTCAAAGGTGTGTGACGAAAGAACTCTGGGAGACTATATATATATAAAACTGTTGGTCAATCAATAAAACATTGATTGGTAGTTAAATTAACTATAGGGATAGATATAAAATATATGGAAGTGAAATCCAACCCAAACCAAAAAGTGAATTTTATTATTTCTGGCAATATAATAATATCCTCCACCCTATTTATATATATATATATATATATATATATATATATATATATATATATATATAGGGGTGGGGGATATTATATTTCCAGAAATAATAAAACTCACTTTTATTTATATATATATATATATATATATATATATAAATATATACATATAGTAATAATAATAAATTTGAAGACTAAAATCCAAAGAGGGCTCGATAAGGATAAATATATATCAAATATATAAGAACCGTAGAGCAAATATTTATTAAAATAACAGATCCCGTTAAGGGTGAAAGCAGCGATTCTTTGCTTAAACTTTAATCTGTTATTTTAATAAATATATATATATATATATATATTTGTGTATGTATTCCCCATTTCTCTTTTTCTATTTATCATCTATTTATTTTTGAAATAACTGTTTATAGTAATGGGCTAGAATGGTTTGACGTTGTACCTCTGTAGTTAGACGACTTAGATTTTCCATGCATTATGGCCTGAAACGACTGAGAGTACAAGATTCCACCCTGGACAGGGCGCCAGTCCATCGCAGGGTTAAACCCCCATCTATTGTTGGTACTCATTTTCAGCTGAGTTTACTGGAGCAACGTGAAATGAAGTGTTTTGCTCAAGAACAGAACCCAGGAATCGAACCCACGATGTTATGATTGTAAGTCCAAGACCCTTACCACTAGGCCACGTGCCTCTACACACACACACACACACACACACACACACACACACACACACACACACACACACACACACACACACACACACACACACACACACACACACGTTACCCTTCTACAACTACACGCATACTGATATCCCCTCCTGTTCAAAAGCCCCCACACTATCTCCATGTTAGCCCCCCACACACACACACACTCTCGCCATGTTTGTCCCCCCCATCACACACTCGCCATGTTTGCCCCCCCCCCCCCCCCCACTATCGCCATGTTTACCCCCCCCCCCCCCCCCCCCCCACGACACTCTCGCCATGTTCCCCCCCCCCCCCCCCCGCACTCTTCATGTTAGCCCCCCACATACACACACACCACACTCTTCATGTTAGCCATATTACCTCCACATTGTTGATGTTAACCCTATATTCTCTAAATTAACCCCCACGCAAAAAATTACCCCCCTACTCACACACACACTGTTCATATAACAAATATTGTTTTAATTTTGTAGTGACCCAGTCCCGTCCTGGCAACCTTACAGAAGAAGGGGACGTCATTGTTCTGGCTGACCACACCAATACCCACCCATTTGCCCTCTGTCAACATAAACGTAAATATTATCTCTGAGATTGGTCTGTCTGTCTACCATCTCCAGTTTAAACTGACCGGAGATGGTAAACAACACTGTATATCTATGGTAAGTATTGATGGTTTATATTAAGGCTGTGTATATGTATGTTTGTGTGTGTGTTTGTGTGTATTAAGACTTTAGCATTCACATTACTCTATATCTACTATTGTATTTTCACAGTAAAGACTTGATCTCACATAATTATTCACATCGAATCTGAGATTTTGATGATGATATTATTTACTTTGAAAACAATACCTTAACATCAGTATGTGTGGCTAGTTACGGTCGGTTTGAACAGAAAGAGGTGAGAGAATTCTGGCCAGATATGGCCGGTTTAAATGCTAAAGGGTTAAACATGCGTATGTGCTCTCTCTCTCTCTCTCTCTCTCTCTCTCTCTCTCTCTCTCTCTCTCTCTCTGATGAGATGGGCTCCACCAGGTTTATAAATGCCCAAGGCACACTCTACATCTCTAAGGCGCCCCGACTCCTCCAAGAGTTGGGGTACACACACACACACACACACACACACACACACACACACACACACACACACACACACACACACACACACACACACACACACACACACACACACACACACGTGCAAGTAGAAGGGAGAGAGAACGTGAGATGGGAGACACACATACATGTGTGTGTCTCCCATCTCAGGTTCTCTCTCTTCTACTTACACACAGAGACGCACGCGCGCACACACAGTCAACACACACACAATCTACATTCTCCCTCCCTTCCTTCCCTCAGCCACAATAACCTTCCACCACCACCACAAAAATTCAGCCACAAATACAGGGTGACCCCCCCCCCAAAAAAAAAAAAATGCATACACATATTTATAAGAATATTGTTGAAGCGTGTATACATTTTGGGGGTACACCCTGTATATGATACATAAACTAAATAAATAAAACTCATAAATTAACCTTCTGACCCCTGGTGGTATTTCTTTCTTAGTAGGAGGAAACAACTGGTCACTACCAAATAGAAATTTATGTGCCAGAGGGAAGGAGTGATGCTATTGATCAAACACAAGCCAGGAGTATCATCTGCCCCTCTCCTGTACTGAAGGAGTCTACCAGTGTTGATGTTTATACCAACAGGTTTGTTATATCTATATTATCTATACATAATATTAGTAGTATATTTGATTCTTATATATATATATATATATATCTTTTCATACGTCTGAGTTTTCCTGCTTGCAAGGGTGGGACGGGTCCTATTCAGCACAGCATCTCTCCATCGTCACTGTCCTTCGTCGTCATCTGTGAATTTCAGCGATCTGAGGTCAGCTCTCACCACTCCCGCCCATGATTTTCGTGGTCTTCCTCTACTGCATCTTCCTTCTACTGGGATTTCTTGGCACTTCTTTACCCAGCGGTCATCCTCCATGCGCATCACATGTCCATACCATCGCAGTCTTCTCTCCTGCACACCACAACTTATCCCTCTTATACCCAGTTTCTTTTTCAACTCGTCTATACTTGGTCGTTCACACACATTGACATTGCACATCCAACGGAGCATGCTTGACTCATTTCTCTCCAGCCGTCGCATATCCTCCGCAGTTGCTACCCATCTCACACAGGCATCATATAACTGGCTTTTCGTTCGTAGGGAGAAACCCTTTGTCAACAGAATGATATAGAAATGACTTCTACAGGACTAGAACTTTCATTTCAAGGAAATCGGGGCTTTCCTGATGATTTCCTTCAAATGAAATATTTCTAGTCCTGTAGAAGCTATTTCTATATTATATTTTGTATATACTCTACTAATGTATTGAGTACTTTACCTACTGTGGTTTCCCCCTCGATTGAACCAGAGACTCTCACACACACACACGCACGCACGCACGCACGCACGCACGCACGCACGCATAATATATATATATATATATATATATATATATATATATATATAAATATATAATCACAATTTAATGTCCATTTTTCTACGCTAGCATGGGTTAGACGAGTTGTCCTATTGTGGGCAATGCCAGGTCAGGTGACCATGTCTTGCTCATACAGAACTGATCTTGGCTTCGCTTTAACAGCTGGAAGCCTTTCAAAACGCTAACCTCATTTACAGTGAGTACTGTTTATTTTGTATGTAGTGACCCCTACACCTTGGTCAAAATCAGTGACCCCTACACCTTGGTCGGAGCAGTGATCTCTAGTTTTCTTTCAAACTATATTTTTTTTCTTAAATTTAATTAAAAGAAATTTTATTAGATTTAGTTTCGGATAATTCTGTTTACATAAATAGCAAATCTTTTGATAATTTATGTAAAGTAAATATTGTATATACTTGTATATATGTCGATAAATGTGACAAAATATTGATGGTAAAATAGGGAGGAGGACTTGTCTTCGAGGTCAATATTTTGATTTCACCAACTTAAAAATTATATGTAAATGAGGTGCTGAAATATTTTCGCTTTGGAGATGAATGTTGCACCAGTTTCACTTTGGAGGTGAATATTACACCAGTTTCACTTTGGAGGTGAATATTACACCAGTTTCACTTTGGAATATTACACCAGTTTCACTTTGGAATATTACACCAGTTTCACTTTGGAATATTACACCAGTTTCACTTTGCAATATTACACCAGTTTCACTTTGGAATATTACACCAGTTTCACTTTGTGGGTGAATATATTACACCAGTTTCACTTTGCAGGTGAATATATTACACCAGTTTTACTTTCGATGTGGATATATTACACCAGTTTCACTTTGCAGGTGAATATATTACACCAGTTTCACTTTGCAGGTGAATATATTACATCAGTTTTACTTTGCAGGTGAATATATTACACCAGTTTTACTTTCGATGTGGATATATTACACCAGTTTCACTTTGCAGGTGAATATATTACACCAGTTTCACTTTGCAGGTGAATATATTACACCAGTTTCACTTTGCAGGTGAATATATTACACCAGTTTCACTTAGCAGGTGAATATATTACACCAGTTTTACTTTCGATGTGGATATATTACACCAGTTTCACTTAGCAGGTGAATATATTACACCAGTTTCACTTTGGAATATTACACCAGTTTACACTTTGGAGGTGAATATTACACCAGTTTCATTTGGAATATTACACCAGTTTCACTTTGGAATATTACACCAGTTTCATTTTGGAATATTACACCAGTTTACACTTTGGAGGTGAATATTACACCAGTTTCACTTTGGAATATTACACCATTTTACACTTTGGAGGTGAATATTACACCAGTTTCACTTGAGAATATTACACCAGTTTCACTTGAGAATATTACACCAGTTTCACTTGAGAATATTACACCAGTTTCACTTGAGAATATTACACCAGTTTCACTTTGGAATATTGCACCAGTTTCACTTTGCAGGTGGATATATTACACCAGTTTCACTTTGCAGCTGAATATATTACACCAGTTTCACTTTGCAGGTGAATATATTACACCAGTTTCACTTTGCAGGTGAATATATTACACCAGTTTCACTTTGCAGGTGAATATATTACACCAGTTTCACTTTGCAGGTGAATATATTACACCAGTTTCACTTGGCAGGTGAATATATTACACCAGTTTCACTTTGGTGGTGGATATATTACACCAGTTACACTTTGTAGGTGTATATTACACCAGTTTCACTTTGGAATATTACACCAGTTTACACTTTTGAGGTGAATATTGCACCAGTTTCATTTTGGAGGTGGATGTATTGCACCAGTTTCACTTTGCAGGTGAATATATTACACCAGTTTCACTTTGGAGGTGAATATTACACCAGTTTCACTTTGGAGGTGGATATATTACACCAGTTTCATTTTGGAGGTGAAATTTATATTTGCTATTATATTTGATGATTTTAATGAATATGGCCTTGAAATCAATCAGAAAATGGTAACTCATTACATAAAGAAGTGAAATAAAAACTATACTCTAAATGACACTTAAAACATTTTAAATATCAAAATATTAAAACTTCATAAATATATTCTCCACTCTTGAGAATTTCAAAACTGTCGTCTGTTGATTAGCCACCATGGCTTATAAATGGGGTTTGGATTCTGTCCTATTTCTCAAATATAAAAGGGATCGGCTTATAATTGAGTATATATAGTAATTAGGGCAAGTTAATTTAGGGTCTTTTAAAGATTGTGTGACTCCTTTTTACTACAGTCCACTCATTAACACAGCACATTAAACACTCACACATACACACAATTACACCACACCTTCGTTACACACCACATACTCCACACATGTACTGACACACCACGCCATACACATCACTCACCACACACCACGCCATACACATCACTCACCACACATTATGCTCTACACACTACACATTATACTCTACACACCACACAACGCACATTACCTTCTACACACCACACCACACATACCACCTTCTACACACCACACCACACACATCACCACACATATCACCACACTACACCGTCGGACGCCATGCTTTGACGCATAGAATTACGCCCCTTTCCATTCTAGGTTCAAATCCGGCCGAGGTTAACTGTCTTTCATTCTTACGGGGTCGATAAAATAAATTACCAGTGGGTAATTGCTGGACTTGTGCCAAAAGTAGAAGCAATTATATTAGTTTCTGTATATTTTCTATCTTGTGTAGTTATGTCGAACCATTCCTATAATTGTAAAATCTAAAAGTACTGTTATTTGACATCACAAAAAGGTAAGTCTCCCTCCTCTCTCCTCTCTCTATTCTCTCCCTCCTCTCTCTCCCTCCTCTCTCTCCATCCTCTCTCTTGTTTCACTCCTCTCTCCCTCCTCTCTCTCTTCTTTCATTCCTCTCTCCCTCCTTTCACTCCTCTCTCCCTCCTCTCTCTTGTTTCACTCCTCTCCCCCTCCTCGCTCTCGCCTCTCTTGTTTCACTCCTCTCTCCCTCCCCTCTCTCTTGTTTCACTCCTCGTTTCGCTCCCCTCTCTCTTGTTTCACTCCTCTCTCTCTTGTTTCACTCCTCTCTCCATCCTCTCTTGCTTCACTCCCCTCTCCCTCCTCTCTCTCTTGTTTCACTCCTCTCTCCCTCCTCTCTCTCTTGTTTCACTCCGCTCTCCCTTCTTTCAGTCTTGTTTCACTCCGCTCTCCCTCCTCTCTCGTTTCACTCCGCTCTCCCTCTCTCTCTCGCCTCTCTCTTGTTTCACTCCTCTCTCCCTCCTTTCACTTGTTTCACTCCTCTCTCCCTCCTCTCTTGTTTCACTCCTCTCTCTCCCTCCTTTCACTTGTTTCACTCCTCTCTCCCTCCTCTCTTGTTTCACTCCGCTCTCCCTCCTCTCTCTTGTTTCACTCCGCTCTCCCTCCTCTCTCTCGCCTCTCTTGTTTCACTCCTCTCTCCCTCCCCTCTCCCTCCTCTCTCTCTTGTTTCACTCCCCTCTCCCTCCTCTCTTGTTTCACTCCGCTCTCCCTCCTTTCACTTGTTTCACTCCGCTCTCCCTCCTCTCTTGTTTCACTCCGCTCTCCCTCCTCTCTCTCGCCTCTCTTGTTTCATTCCTCTCTCCCTCCTCTCTCCTTCCTCTCTCTCTCCCTCCTCTCTTGCTTCACTCCTCTCTCCCTCCTCTCTTGCTTCACTCCTCTCTCGTGTTTCATTCCTCTCTCCCTCCTCTCTTGCTTCACTCCTCTCTCGTGTTTCATTCCTCTCTCCCTCCATCCTCTCCCTCCTCTCTTGTTTCACTCCTCGTTTCGCTCCCCTCTCTCTTGTTTCACTTCTCGCTACCCCCTCTCTTGTTTCACTCCTCCCTCCCTCCTCTCTCTTGTTTCACTCCTCCCTCCCTCCTCTCTCTTGTTTCACTCCTCTCTCTCTTGTTTCAGTCCTCTCTCCCTCCTCTCTCTTGTTTCACTCCTCCCTCCCTCCTCTCTCTTGTTTCACTCCTCTCTCTCTTGTTTCACTCCTCTCTTCCTCCTCTCTCCCTCGCCTCTCCTTCCTCTCTCTTGTTTCACTCCTCTCTCTTTCGTTTCCCTCCTCTCTCTCTTGTTTCACTCCTCTCTTCCTCCTCTCTCTTGTTTCACTCGTCTCTTGTTTCAATCCTCTCTCCCTCCTCTCTCCCTCCTCTCTCTCTTGTTTCCCTCCTCTCTCTTGTTTCACTCCTCTCCCTCGCCTCTCTCTTGTTTCACTCCTCTCCCTCGCCTCTCTCTTGTTTCACTCCTCTCTCTCGCCTCTCACTCTTGTTTCACTCCTCTCCCTCCTCTCTCTTGTTTCACTCCTCTCCCTCCTCTCTCTTGTTTCACTCCTCTCTCTCGCCTCTCTCTCTTGTTTCACTCTCTCCCTCTTCTCTCTCTTGTTTCACCCTCTCCCTCTTCTCTCTCTTGTTTCACTCCTCTCTCCCCTCTCTTGTTTCACTCCTCTCTCCCCTCTTTTGTTTCACTCCTCTCTCCCTCGTGTTTCACTCCTCTCTCTCTTGTTTCACTCCTCTCTCTCTCCTCTCTTGTTTCACTCCTCTCTCTCCTCTCTCTCTTGTTTCATTCCTCTCTCCCTCCTCTCCCTCTTCTCTCTCTTGTTTCACTCTCTCCCTCTTCTCTCTCTTGTTTCACTCTCTCCCCTCTCTTGTTTCACTCCTCTCTCCCCTCTTTTGTTTCACTCCTCTCTCCCTCGTGTTTCACTCCTCTCTCTCTTGTTTCCCTCCTCTCCCTCCTCTCCCTCCTCTCTCACTCCTCTCTCCCGTGTTTCATTCCTCTCCCTCCTCCCCTCTCTCTCCCTCCTCTCTCTCCCTCCTCTCTCTTGTTTCACTCCTCTCTCCCTCCTCTCTCTTGTTTCACTCCTCTCTCCCTCCTCTCTCTTGTTTCACTCCTCTCTCCCTCCTCTCTCTTGTTTCGTTCCTCTCTCCCTCCTCTCTCTCTTGTTTCATTCCTCTCTCCCTCCTCCCCTCTCTTGTCTCCCTCCTCTCTCTCCCTCCTCTCTCTTGTTTCACTCCTCTCTCTCTTGTTTCATTCCTCTCTCCCTCCTCTCGTTTCATTCCTCTCTCCCTCCTCTCTCTCTTGTTTCATTCCTCTCTCCCTCCTCCTCTCTTGTTTCACTCCTCTCTCCCTCCTCCTCTCTTGTTTCACTCCTCTCTCCCTCCTCTCTCTTGTTTCACTCCTCTCTCCCTCCTCTCTCTTGTTTCGATCCTCTCTCCCTCCTCCCCTCTCTTGTCTCCCTCCTCTCTCTCCCTCTTGTTTCACTCCTCTCTCTCCTCCTCTCTCTTGTTTCACTCCTCTCTCCCTCCTCCTCTCTCTTGTTTCACTCCTCTCTCCCTCCTCCTCTCTCTTGTTTCACTCCTCTCTCCCTCCTCTCGTTTCACTCCTCTCTCACTCCTCTCTCCCTCCTCTCTCCCTCCTCTCTCTCTTGTTTCACTCCTCTCTCCCTCCCCCCTCCTCCCCCTCCTCCTCTCTCTTGTTTCTCGTACCCCTCTCGTTTCTCTCCCCTCTCTTGTTTCACTCCTCTCCCCCTCCTCTCTCCCTCTTGTTACTCTCCTCGTCTTTCCCCTCTCGTCTCTCCCCTCTCCCTCTTGTTTCTCTCCTCTCCTCCCTCCTCTCTCTTGTTTCTCGTCTCTCCCCCTCCCTCCTCTCTCATCTCTCTCTTGGTTCGCTATTCTTGTTTCTCCCCCCTCTCTCGTAATAATACAATAAGGAAACGCCACCATCCAGTAAACCTCAGTAATAATCCAATATCGTGGCAGCCGCCATTTACAGTAGAAAATAGTAAGAAAAATAAGTCATTCAGCAGTAATTGCAGTGTAAACAAACAATAAAAATTTCTTACTTTCAATAATTCTTTTTCTTAATTAAACACGTAATTTATTTCAAATTTGTCGTATACTGTTTGGCAAATGTCAAGTGATTGATAGGGAGAAGCCGATCGATTAAATGGAACCTATAAAATGACTGGTACTCTATTTTTCTGCTATAAAATTGTAAATTAATATCCACCGAGAACACAAAGGTGGTGTAATATCATTTAAACATTAGAAATTGAGTTATAAATGTATGTTCAGTGTGTAACGGGGTTCAATATTTAGCTGGGGATATAAAATTTCTTTAAATTATTTCTTGTACCAGTAGCGATCTGGGATCGAAACCATTGTTATTCGGACGAAATAAATATACAAGCTTAGCGCAATCTAGTTGGAGTTACAGGACATTACTGCAAAGCACATCACTGAAGGTTCCAATCTTACATTGGTAAATATATAAAAGTGACATTTAACAATTTATTTGTAAGTCGCACACAGGATTTAGGTATGACAGATTTGAAATTAGTGAACATTATTGTAGACGAAGTCATTGTAGGTTCAAATCAATACTAGGGCGTTAAGAAATAAAATGAATATTTACTTCATGAAAGACCCTGAATTATGAAAGACAAAGTCGACTCTTTCTAATAACAGCAACACTATGAAAAGCATGAACGCTACCACTTCAATTAATGTTCCAAAATCAAAAGTAAGTTTATAAATATTAATTTGAAGCTGTCTCTGTAGCACCGACTAGCCGACATCCAGTGATGTCCTTCAACTGTCATACCCTAGTGAGTAGATGGCTGCCTGGAAATATTGTTTCTAAACAGGCAGCTTGTGTTGTGTGTGCAATAATGGAATCAGATTCAAGAACTCAACGTCAAGTGTATCGTTGCAAACGCGATACGGTAATATATGTTCTTTTTATCAGCTTCGTTTTTTATTTATAAACGTTTATGTAAGTACGTGTACGAATGTGTACCTGTGTAAGCTTGTGTGTACATAACTATTTATAATAAAGTCGTCCCCCTCACTTTATTATTACAACTACTACTATTAATAATTGTAACACTATTATTATTATTATTATTATTATTTTCACGTCTCTTATCATCAACACTTCATCTGGCTTTCCCTCTTACATGTGAGATACACGGTTTGTTTATTAATCAACATTTACTCGAAGATGTGTGTCGGGACATCGGGCGTAATACTTAGTCTTAACTGAGGACACCGTACACCCCTATATATATATATATTTATCCCGGGTTCAATCGGCGGTAACCACAGTAAGTAAGGTACTCATTACATAGCAGATTATAAATACTTAATAAATAAAATTTAATATAGAAATGGCTTCTACAGGACTAGAACTGTTTCATTCGGAAAAATCATCAGGAAAGCCCTTGATTTCTTCCGAATGAAACCGTTCTAGTCCTGCAGGAGCCACACACACACATGTATATGTATGTATGTATGTATGTATGTATATAAATATATATTTGTGTGTGTGTATTCATAAGCCCAAGTGTCTATGATGATAAGGTCCCCCTATCTTTGTATATTTATATGTGGATGTCTATTTCCACATGGCATCTCTGGTCTTCGATGTTGTCACCGCCTGCTTTACGTAGCATCTTAACTATCTAATATTTATTCAGAGAGGTTCTCCTTTCATATCGCAAATATTCCTTTCTGACTCACTGAAAACTTGTCTTCCATCATCGAGTAAAAGTGATCTACATAAAGGATCTGTCTGATGTTG
Organism: Eledone cirrhosa; assembly: GCA_964016885.1. NCBI lineage: Eukaryota > Metazoa > Mollusca > Cephalopoda > Octopoda > Eledonidae > Eledone > Eledone cirrhosa. The sequence goes on along the minus strand of OZ024763.1, from coordinate 27,036,208 downwards.
CTATGTATGTAGGGACGTATAGCTTGCGAGGGAGTCTTGGTGACCCCACGTTAATATTCGGGGTGTCTTGGGTTTTTTGTAAAAGCTGACTGATCCCATCTCTACCCTAGATCTGATCACAGGAGATATTTACCAGAGAAGGAGAGAATGTAGGAGAAAGGAAGTAAGAAAGAGATATAGAAGAAGAATCGACCCCCAGTACTACACTGGTACTTCGTTTTATCTACCTCGAATGGTGCTATAGTGGAACATTAACTTTGATGTACCTATATAAGTCATACCTTTTCTATGCGTCTGTGTATGTACAGGTGTGTGTATGTAAGTGTACGTGGCGTTGCAAGTTCGGTTTTCATAAGTATCTCTGTGAAATTTTAACAAGAGCAAGCATGTGTCCTGATGATTAGTCAATCGTTTTTAAGCTGGTATATGGTATGTGTTTTTAATATGTATATATATTTACATAGAAGTGAGTAAATATGAATGTATGGGTATGTATATATATATATATAGACAGTCGATCGACCTTCGTCAGATCGGACGGACGAAACAATGTTTCCATTGGTCTTTCCAATTGCTAATAATATCTTTCGGTCGAAACTCCAGGTGGAAATAAATAAATTAATTAATTAGTATATATATATATATATATATATTAAAATATATATATAATAAAACAAGGACGAATGGGTACACCTTCATTACGTTTATTGGTTCGTGGCGCGCATTTCGCTATTCATCAGCTTAAGGTTCGTTCTGTATCGATCTAGCCCGCCCCTGTCATCAATAACTTGTATATATATGTGTGTATGTATATATGAAATCGCCCATGCGACACCCTGGGGTAATCTAAATATACAGATTGTGGGGTTAGCTGTTTTTAAATGATTACGCCTCCTCATATTCCCTTGTTTATATACTGTATTGTAATACATGGCAACCTTAATACTTAATAATATCGAGATGAAAATATAAATGTTAACACAGTATTCCAGAAGTAAAATAGAGATCTAATGAGAGGAGATGAGTATTATAACTTTTATAAGAAATAAAGATCTAAAGACGACTGAAAACTTTCATCAACGAAATCGTAAGGTACACCAACGAAAATATATGTCTACAGAATACAGATTAGTAAAATAAAGTTAGAGCAAATAAATGAGAGGTCACTTAACTTTACATATTTAGTTTTATTTATATCGTGGAAAATGTTGATCTTCAGATATTAAATTGTGGATGTGATTGTCTTTGTCTTTACGTGTTTGTTGGAAATCCTTTTTTAATGTTTGTCTTTCTTTAAACATTGTCTTTTTTTTTAAATTAATTTTAGATTATTCCTACCTCATCTCTGTGGTCTCTTTTGATGGAGTCTACCTGTCCTATTTATTGGTTTTATTTTAAAAGTAATCCATTGGAACATCAGATTTTAAATGAAATGTTAGGTAAAAGACACACCTTATGTTTATTCCAGGTATTTAGAGAGATGTCCACTGACAACAAAATAAGGAAATGCCATCATCCAGTAAAACTTGGTAATAATCCAGTCTAGTCACAGTCACCATTTACAGTAAACAATGGTAAGAACAAACAAAAACAAGAGAACTATTCAGCAGTTAATGAAGTGAATACATAAAATTTAAAAAAACATTCCTGAATAAAATAAATTTTTTACTTTCATTAAATTGTTTCTTTACTTTCTTTTATAAAACACACTTATTAATAGAAATTAAGCACAGCATTGTAGGTTCAAATCTTACTTGCATGTATATATAGGAACCACGTTTAACAATTTACGGGTACGACGTACTAAGCTGGAATGAGGTATGACATTATTGCAGACGGAGTTGTTGTAGGTTCAAATCAAGCCTAGAGCAATGAGAAATAAAGTCTAGATTTACTTTATGAATTCAAGGACGTCCCGAAAAAGCCATGAACGCCACTACATCGAGTTTTCAACCGAACAAAATGTAGTTTTATAAATATTAATTTTCAGAACGAATTCGTACACTCCCTATAATTTGCACACACGCAAAGTTTTTGCATCAATTTTTGCGTTTAAGTCAGGCAAGAGTTATGTTTCTTGGCAAAAATTTCAAGTTTGTTTACAAAAAAAATCCTTTTGTTTAAAAAAGTTCGCATGAATTTTGACCAAAGATTTTCAATCTTTTCACTTCCGGTTTCTGTATTTTTCATGAAAAACAACAATAAATATACTAGAAATAGCATCAAAGCAACGCATATACATGTATACACACATAAATACATATGTTTATTTATTTATTATGAGTACAAATTAAAGTTTAAGCAAAGAATCACTGCTTTCAACTTGTTACGGGATCGTCAGAAACAATAGTTTATTTGAATTACTTCCGAACAAAATGTAGTTTTATAAATATTAATTTTCACTACGAATTCGTACATTCTCTCTGGCCCAGTGGTATGTATTAGAAACGGTGAAATCCTGGTCTAGGGTTCAATCTCTATCTGGTTCTACATTATGGGTATTATTAACTTTTAGTTTACCTCTTCTAAAATAAAAACCATTAAAAAGTAAGTTTATAAATATTAATTTTCACTACGATTTCATAACTGTCTCAGTGGTCTAGTGGTAGACATTAGAGACAGTGGTGATATTGATTAGGGGTTCGATCTCTGTCAGGTGTACATGAAAACCTTGTACAGAAATTTTGTTTTTATAAAAAAATTGAAAAAGTAGGTTTATAAATATTTATTTTCAGTAAGTTTTTATAACCGCCTCTATAGACTAGTGATAAGTATTAGAGGTGCTGGACATTCTGGTCTGGGGTTCGATCTCAGTCAGATTCCTGCAACCTCTATTTTTCGTTCATTTTATGAAAAATTTAAAAAATTAAATTTCTCGAGAGATTCCTGACTGAGATTGAACCCCAGACCAGCATCACCACTGTCCCAACACCTACCAATAGGCTACCAAGACAACTACAAAAATACTATCAAAATTAAAATTTATAAACCTACTTTCTATTTAAAAGAAAAATTGATGTAGTGGCCTTCATGGCTTTCCCAATGATATTAATTCAAAATGGTTCACTTTCATTTTTATTCTTCTCAAGCTTCCATAAAATATACCTTATCATTTCTCTAGGGTTGATTTCATCCTACAACCTGATGATCTGCAGGGATATTCATCAATGGTTATACCTGATTATATATATATATATGTGTGTGTGTGTGTGTGTGTTATATTTGATCCTGCAATGTTGTGCTCAGCAATAATGGTTTTCAATTCCGTCTTCCCTCCATCCTTGGTGTGTATATAAATGTATATATGTGATTTCAACGTACAACGACAATATATACATCATTTTTGTTTGATAATAATTAGATAAAACTAATTCTACAACCCCTCATAAACATTGAAACCACGACTATAAAATATAACAACAACCACGACATAACAGCTTTGGTTAAATATAATTTAATTAAATTATTGCTAGAGATTGATCCCTAATATTTTATCTCACTCCTTAACCAGGGAGAAAATGTCCTCGGACTCGGACAATATTGATAAGGAGAGAGTGTATCCATACTTGGAAAGTCGTTCCAGTTAACATGGTATATAAAAGGCAGTAAGAGGTGACTTGTTACTCCTACGAACGACATTGTCAGTTAGCCTTCTATAGCGAGGGAAGGAGGCTGTGTGGTTTTTCTCCTATCACATACATTTGTCATTCATTAGATATCAATATAGAAGAGAAAGAAAAAATTGAGAGCTTCACTCTTTTAAAAGTAACATGTATTAACGATAGTTTGTGACACTAAACATGGAAACACTGCGAACAATTTTGAGACAAGCTAATTACTATGAGGACAAATCTTCAACGCCAAGATATTTCTAAAGAAAACTGAAATGAGAAATTGATTGAAATGGAATAATTATTGAGACACCTTACAATATTTTTCGGGATATGTCTTACCTTATTTTGAAGAAATAAATGTTTCGGGAAAGAGTTAATAAGAAGCTATATATATATATTCTTTAATTATTATATTTGTACAACGAAGTTATAAAAAGGAAGCATGATTTGGTATCGAATGTGGAAAAAATTGAGAGCTTCACTCTTTTAAAAGTAACATTTATTACATTAGAGCAAAATCATGAATTAACGATAGTTTGTGACACTAAACATGGAAACACTGCGAACAATTTTGAGACAAGCTAATTACTATGAGGACAAATCTTCAACGCCAAGATATTCGTAAAGAAAACTGAAATGAGAAATTGATTGAAATGGAATAATTATTGAGACACCTTACACTATTTTTCGGGATATGTCTTACCTTATTTTGAAGAAATAAATGTTTCGGGAAAGAGTTAATAAGAAGCTATATATATATACATTGCTTATATATATATACTTTAATTATTATATTTGTACAACGAAGTTATAAAAAGGAAGCATGATTTGGTATCGAATGTGGAGCAAAAAACGAGCTTCTTATACCCCTCACAGAAGAATTGTGAATATGTATGAATATCAATTGAAAGATGGCTAACCATGTTGAAGCAAAAGAGGGAGACGGATAATAGAAATAATAAAACATTCTGTTCCCTAGCTAATTGCTGAAAAATCTAAAACTCTAGATGAATATGTATGATACCACTGAGAAAATTGTCAACCGACATCCGTAAAAACGGTGAGGCTCTTGAAGCAACCAAGAGAAGAAGAAAACAGAAAACACTATAATTATTTAAGGATCTATCTTGTGAAAGAAATGTGAACTTTTGTAAATTTAGAGGAGATAAATCTTAGGGGAGCAGGATAAAAATATAAAGACTATTTAAATATTAGTACACTATTCCATATAAATGTCAAGACTTGAAAATATCAACATTAGTTCACTATACCAAGGACAAACACTTAGAATTACAACTTTGGAGGAGATTAATCAAACGAGTGACATGATAGAAATATTTAAAATAATGAAAGCACTTCAAAATACAGAATTGGGGAAGAAAATGAAAATTAATAGATATATAAACCTACTTTCTATTTTCGAAGCTTAATTGACGTGGTGGCGTTCATACCCTTCTCAGTCTTATTAATACCGCAAAGGTTTGATTTGAAGCTATAACCACCTGATGTCCTTCAACTGTCATACCTCAGTGTCTAGATGGTGGCCTGGCTTGATGGTTTCTAAACAGATAGCCCTTTAAACTTGTGTTGCGTATGCAATAATCGTATCAGCAAATGATGATGGGACCATGTTGAAGCAACGTTATGTGCATCCTTCCAAATTCGATATGGTAAGCTATGTTCTTTTTATCAGCTTCGGCTTTTATTTATAAACGTTTATGTACGTACGAGTCTAGATAAGCGTACGTATGTATACCTGTTTAAGCTTGTGTGTATATAAGTATTTATAATAATTGTTTCTACGTTTGGCACAAGGCCAGCAATTACCCAGTACATTACTGGTACTTTCTTTTATCGACCCTGTAAGGATGAAAGGCAAAGTTAACCTCGGGGGATTTGAACTCAGAATGGCAAGGGCCGTAACTCTATACGTCAAAGCATGGCGTCCGACCCTCTACTGATACTGCCAATCCACCGCCCTCTAAACAACGCCTTTCATCCTTACGGGGTCGATAAAATAAAGTACCAGTAATGTACTGGGTAATTGCTGGCCTTGTGCCTAAAGTAGAAACAATTATAAGTATTTATAATAATGTTGTCCTCCCCACTTTATTGTGACAACTACTACTATTAATAATTTTAACAATATTTTTATTATTAATTCCACACGTCTCTTATCCTCAACACTTGCTGTGGCTTTCCCTCTTACATGTGATATATACTTACTATATATTTACTAATCAACATTTAATGGAAGGTGTAGAGATGTGTGACGGGACATCTGGCGGAATCCTTAGTGGCGACATGAGAACTCCGTACATCTGTGCACCCGTATATATTTATATGTGTGTGTGTGTGTGTGTGTGTTCATAAGCCCAAATGTCTATGATTATAAGGTAACCCTATGTGTGTTATGTCCATTTCCACATGGCATCTCTGGTCTTCGATGTTGTCGCCGCCTGCTTTACGTAGCATCTGAACTATCTAATATTTATTCAGAGAGGTTCTCCCGTCATATCGCAAATATTCCTTTCTGACTCACGGAATACTTGTCTAGCAATATCGAGTGAAAGATATAAAAGATATCTCTGATGTTTCTATGTATGTATGTAGGGACCTATAACTTGTGAGGGAGTTGTAGAGGTCCCACATTGACATTCGGGGTGTTCGGGGTATTTTGTATAAGGTGACAGATCCGATCTCTACCCCAGATAGGTTATGTTTTCCTAAGACGGATATAGAGTGAGAGAAAGGAATTAACCCCAGTACTACACTGCTACTTCGTTCTAACTACCTCGAATGGTTCAATAGTGGAACAAAATCTTTGATGTACCGATATAAGTCATACCAGTTCTATTTGTGTGTTTATGTACATATCTGTTTCCGTCAGTGTACGTAGAGTAGCAAGTTCGGTTTTCACACGAGCAAGCAAAGCATGTGTCCTGATGGTTTGTCAATCGTTATTATGCTGGTATATATGTGTTTTTAATATATATGTATGAGTATTTGCATAGAAGTGTTTATGCATGTATGTGTGTATATATATATATTTATATATATATATATTAAAGAGAAGATATGTATCATAAGAAAAGAGGAGACAAAAAAGTGTGGTACAGTATACTAGACGCCAATAGCCGAAGCGAGGTGTGCTTAAGGTGCAGAGTTAAATATTAAAGAAGGGTTATTATTTAATGAATATATATGTGTACGTATATATGAAATCGCCCAAGTTGGGAAACCCTGGGGTAAGCTAAATAAAGATGGAGTTGAGAGATCAGTTTTTAAATAATTATCCCTTCCCTACTTCCCCTTGTCTGTAGACTGTATTCTAAATATTATATAACAACCTCAATACTTAATAATATAGACATGAAAATATAAATGTTAATACAGTATTCCAGAAGTAAAATATAGATCTAATGGGAAGAGGTGAGATTAAAGGTAAATGACACCTCTCATTTGCAATATTTTTATTGTATTGTTGTATCTAAGTATTATAGATGATTTAAATTTTATTTTGTATAAAAAGAAATATCATTGTTTCTACTTTTGGCACAAGGCCAGCAATTATCCCAGTGCATGACTGGTACTTTATTTTATCGACGCCGTAAGGATGAAAGGTAAAGTTAACCTCAGCGGGATTTGAACTCAGAGCGTAAAGGGCCGTGACTCTATGCTGCAAAGCATGGTGTCCGACTCTCTACTGATACTGCCAATCTACTGCCCTTAAAATTGTATTATATTTCTTATAAAAAGAAATATAATACAATATTTACAGAACGAAAGCACAAACAAATATATAATATAATATAATATAATATAAAGGAAAGGGAAAGGAAAAACAAAAGAAGAAAAAAACACAGAAGCTAGATGTTTCGACAGCTAGATCCGAACTAATTTGTTTGCAACGTTTTTTTATATGAAATCGTATGTCGAAACAAATTATATTTGGGAAGGGTCATATTGTTATAGTATTGCCAGAAATATATAATAAAACAGTTTGGGTTGGGTTGGTTTTGGCTTCCGTATATTCTCCATCCCTATAGTTAATTTAGCTGGCAATCAATGTTTATCATTGATTGACCAACTGTTTATATATATTTATTTATAGTCTGAATTCTTTCATCACACACTTGTGACATCTTCAGTGATATTATTGTTTCCTCCCGTTGTATTGTAATGTTTACTTATTCAATTGTTTATTTATTTGTCTCGATTTCCGAATGTGTTTCTATGCGCGTTTTCTGTTTGGTTTGTGTTTGTATTCTATCTTTGGTCACTAGTGTGTATTTGTATGGTTGTTGTTGTTGTTCCATTCAAGTTTTCTGTTCTACTTCGGTTTTCTTGGTTCTATTTCACTTGCTTCCCTAATTCATGGATTTTATAGTAGATCCTGGCTTTTCTACCACTTTAATCTTTCTTATGGCCTTTGATTGGTTGTTGTACCATACAACAGGAAGAAACAATAGTATCACTGATCTCACAGGTGTGTGACGAAAGAGCTCTGGAAGACTATGTATATATATATAAAACTGTTGGTCAATCAATAAAACATTGATTGCTAGTTAAATTAACTATAGGGATAGATATAAAATATATGGAAGTGAAATCCAACCCAAACCAAAAAGTGAGTTTTATTATTTCTGGCAATATAATAATATCCCCCACCCCTATATATATTTATTTATATATATATATATATATATATATATATATTTATTTATATAAATATATATATAGGGGTGGGGGATATTACTATATTTCCAGAAATAATAAAACTCACTTTTATTTATATATAGTAATAATAATAAATTTGAAGACTAAAATCCAAAGAGGGCTCGATAAGGATAAATATATATCAGATATATAAGAACCGTAGAGCAAATATTTATTAAAATAACAGATCCCGTTAAGGGTGAAAGCAGCGATTCTTTGCTTAAACTTTAATCTGTTATTTTAATAAATATATATATATATATATATGTATGTATATGTATTCCCCATTTCTCTTTTTCTATTTATCATCTATTTATTTTTGAAATAACTTTTTATAGTAATGGGCTAGAATGGTTTGACGTTGTACCTCTGTAGTTAGACGACTTAGATTTTCCATGCATTATGGCGTGAAACGACTGAGAGTACAAGACTCCACCCGGGACAGGGCGCCAGTCCATCGCAGGGTTAAACCCCCATCTATTGTTGGTACTCATTTTCAGCTGAGTTTACTGGAGCAACGTGAAATGAAGTGTTTTGCTCAAGAACACAACACAGAACCCAGGAATCGAACCCACGATGTTATGATTGTAAATCCAAGACCCTTACCACTAGGCCACGTGCTTCTACACACACACACACACACGTTACCCTTCTACAACTACACGCATACTGATATCCCCTCCTGTTCAAAAGCCCCCACACTATCTCCATGTTAGCCCCCCACCACCACACTATCGCCATGCCCCCCCACCACCACCACCACCACCACCACACTCTCGCCAGATATGGCCGGTTTAAATGCTAAAGGGTCAAACATGCGTATGTGTTCTCTCTCTCTCTCTGATGAGATGGGCTCCACCAGGTTTATAAATGCCCAAGGCACACTCTACATCTCTATGGCGCCCCGACTCCTCCAAGAGTTGGGGTACACACACACACACACACACACACACACACACACACACACACACACACACACACACACACACGTAGAAGGGAGAGAGAACGTGAGATGGGAGACACACATACATGTATGTGTCTCTCCCATCTCAGGTTCTCTCTCTCTTCTACTTACACACAGACACGCACGCGCACACACACACACAGTCTACAGTCAACACACACACAATCTACATTCTCCCTCCCTTCCTTCCCTCAGCCACAATAACCTTCCACCACCACCACAAAAATTCAGCCACAAATACAGGGTGACCCCCCAAAATGCATACACATATTTATAAGAATATTGTTGAAGCGTGTATACATTTTGGGGGGACACCCTCTATATGATACATAAACTAAATAAATAAAACTCATAAATTAACCTTCTGACCCCTGGTGGTATTTCTTTCTTAGTAGGAGGAAACAACTGGTCACTACCAAATAGAAATTTATGTACCAGAGGGAAGGAGTGATGCTATTGATCAAACACAAGCCAGGAGTATCATCTGCCCCTCTCCTGTACTGAAGGAGTCTACCAGTGTTGATGTTTATACCAACAGGTTTGTTATATCTATATTATCTATACATATTAGTATATTGGTCAAGTAGTATATTTGATTCTTATTTATATATATATCTTTTCATACGTCTGAGTTTTCCTGCTTGCAAGGGTGGGACGGGTCCTATTCAGCACAGCATCTCTCCATCGTCACTGTCCTTCGTCGTCATCTGTGAGTTTCAGCGATCTGAGGTCAGCTCTCACCACTCCCGCCCATGATTTTCGTGGTCTTCCTCTACTGCATCTTCCTTCTACTGGGATTTCTTGGTACTTCTTTCCCCAGCGGTCATCCTCCATGCGCATCACATGTCCATACCATCGGAGTCTTCTCTCCTGCACACCACAACTTATCCCTCTTATACCCAGTTTCTTTTTCAACTCGTCTATACTTGGTCGTTCACACACATTGACATTGCACATCCAACGGAGCATGCTTGATTCATTTCTCTCCAGCCGTCGCATATCCTCCGCAGTTGCTACCCATCTCACACAGGCATCATATAACTGGCTTTTCGTTCGTAGGGAGAAACCCTTTGTCAACAGAATGATATAGAAATGACTTCTACAGGACTAGAACTTTCATTTCAAGGAAATCGGGGCTTTCCTGATGATTTCCTTCGAATAAAATATTTCTAGTCCTGTAGATGCTATTTCTATATTATATTTTGTATATACTCTACTAATGTATTGAGTACTTTACCTATTGTGGTTTCCCCCTCGATTGAACCAGACACACACACACACACACACACACACACACACACACACACACACACACACACACACACACACACACACACACACACACACACATATATATAATCACAATTTAATGTCCATTTTTCTACGCTAGCATGGGTTAGACGAGTTGTCCTATTGTGGGCAATGCCAGGTCAGGTGACCATGTCTTGCTCATACAGAACTGATCTTGGCTTCGCTTTAACAGCTGGAAGCCTTTCAAAACGCTAACCTCATTTACAGTGAGTACTGTTTATTTTGTATGTCGTGACCCCTACACCTTGGTCAAAATCAGTGACTCCTACACCTTGGTCGGAGCAGTGATCTCTAGTTTTCTTTCAAACTATATTTTTTTTCTTAAATTTAATTAAAAGAAATTTTATTAGATTTAGTTTCGGATAATTCTGTTTACATAAATAGCAAATCTTTTGATAATTTATGTAAAGTAAATATTGTATATACTTGTATATATGTCGATAAATGTGACAAAATATTGATGGTAAAATAGGGAGGAGGACTTGTCTTCGAGGTCAATATTTTGATTTCACCAACTTAAAAATTATATGTAAATGAGGTGCTAAAATATTTTCGCTTTGGAGATGAATGTTGCACCAGTTTCACTTTGGAGGTGAATATTACACCAGTTTCACTTTGGAGGTGAATATTACACCAGTTTCACTTTGGAGGTGAATATTACACCAGTTTCACTTTGGAGGTGAATATTACACCAGATTCACTTTGGAATATTACACCAGATTCACTTTGGAATAGTACACCAGTTTCACTTTGGAATATTACACCAGTTTCACTTTGGAATATTACACCAGTTTCACTTTGTAGGTGAATATATTACACCAGTTTCACTTTGGAGGTGAATATATTACACCAGTTTCACTTTGGAGGTGAATATTACACCAGTTTCACTTTGGAATATTACACCAGTTTACACTTTGGGGGTGAATATTACACGTTTCACTTTGGAATATTACACCAGTATCACTTTGTAGATGAATATTGCACCAGTTTCACTTTGGTGGTGTATATATTACACCAGTTTCACTTTGGAATATTATACCAGTTTACACTTTGGAATATTACACCAGTTTACACTTTGGAATATTACACCAGTTTACACTTTGGAGGTGAATATTACACCATTTTACACTTTGGAGGTGAATATTACACCAGTTTCACTTTGGAATATTACACCAGTTTACACTTTGGAGGTGAATATTACACCAGATTCACTTTGGAATATTACACCATTTTACACTTTGGAGGATTACACCTGTTTCACTTTGGAATATTATACCAGTTTCACTTTGAAATATTATACCAGTTTCACTTTGAAATATTATACCAGTTTCACTTTGGAATATTGCACCAGTTTCACTTTGGAGGTGGATATATTACACCAGTTTCACTTTGCAGGTGGATATATTACACCAGTTTCACTTTGCAGGTGAATATATTACACCAGTTTCACTTTGGTGGTGGATATATTACACCAGTTTCACTTTGGAGGTGAATATTACACCAGTTTCACTTTGGAGGTGGATATATTACACCAGTTTCACTTCGGTGGTGGATATATTACACCAGTTTCATTTTGGAGGTGAAATTTATATTTGCTATTATATTTGATGATTTTAATGAATATGGCCTTGAAATCAATCAGAAAATGGTAACTCATTACATAAAGAAGTGAAATAAAAACTATACTCTAAATGACACTTAAAACATTTTAAATATCAAAATATTAAAACTTCATAAATATATTCTCCACTCGTGAGAATTTCAAAACTGTCGTCTGTTGATTAGCCACCATGGCTTATAAATGGGGTTTGGATTCTGTCCTATTTCTCAAATATAAAAGGGATCGGCTTATGATTGAGTATATATAGTAATTAGGGCAAGTTAATTTAGGGTCTTTTAAAGATTGTGTGACTCCTTTTTACTCCAGTCCACTCATTAACACAGCACATTAAACACTCACACATACACACAATTACACCACACCCTCGTTACACACCACATACTCCACACATGTACTCACACACCACGCCATACACATCACTCATCACGACATACACATCACTCACCACACATTATGCTCTACACATCACTCACTACACATTATACTCTACACACCACACTCTACACACTACACAACGCACATTACCTTCTACACAGCACACCACACAATCACCTTCTACACACCACACCACACACATCACCACACATATCACCACACTACACCGTCGAACCCCATGCTTTGACGCATAGAATTACGCCCCTTTCCATTCTGAGTTCAAATCCGGCCGAGGTTAACTGTCTTTCATTCTTACGGGATCGATAAAATAAATTACCAGTGGGTAATTGCTGGACTTGTGCCAAAAGTAGAAACAATTATATTAGTTTCTGTATATTTTCTATCTTGTGTAGTTATCATGTCGAACCATTCCTATTATTGTAAAATCTAAAAGAACTGTCAAACTTTATTTGACATCACAAAAAGGTAAGTCTCCCCCCTCTCTCCTCTCTCTATTCTCTCCCTCCTCTCTCTATTCTCTCCCTCATCTCTCTCTTGTTTCACTCCCCCCCCTCCCCTCTCTCTTGTTTCAATCCTCTCTCCCTCCTCTCTCCCTCCTTTCTTGTTTCACTCCTCTCTCCCTCCTCTCTCTCTTGTTTCACTCCTCCCTCCCTCCTCTCTCTTGTTTCCTTCCTTTCTCACGCCTCTCTCTTGTTTCCCTCCTCTCTCCCTCCTCTCACTCCTCTCTCCCTCCTCTTTCTTGTTTCACTCCTCTCTCCCTCCTCTCTCTCTTGTTTCACTCCTCTCTCCCTCCCCTCCCCTCTTTCTTGTTTCACTCCTCTCCCTCCCCTCTCTCTTGTTTCACTCCTCTCTCCCTCTCCCTCTCCTCTCTCCCTCTCTCTGTTTCACTCATCTCTCCCTCCCCTCTCTCTTGTTTCACTCATCTCTCCCTCCTCTCTCTTCTTCCACTCATCTCTCCCTCCTCTCTCTCTTCTTCCACTTCTCTCTCCCTCCTCTCTCCCTCATCTCTCTTCTTTCACTCTTCTCTCCCTCTTCTCTCTTGTTTCACTCCTCTCTCCCTCCCCCTCTCCCTTCCTCTCCCTCCCCTCTCTATTGTTTCACTCCTCTATCCCTCCTCTCTCCCTATTCTCTCTCGTGTTTCACACCTTTCTCCCTCCCCTCTCCCTTGTTTCCCACCTCTCTCCCTCCTCTCTCCCTCATCTCTTCTTTCACTCCTCTCTCCCTCCTCTCTCTCCTTTCACTCCTCTCTCCCTCCCTCTCTCTTGTTTCCCTCCTCTCTCCCTCTTCTCTCTTGTTTCACTCCTCTCTCCCTCCCCCTCTCCCTCCCCTCTCGTTTCACTCCTCTCTCCCTCCCCCTCTCCCTCCCCCTCTCCCTTCCCTCCCCTCTCTCTTGTTTCACTCCTCTCTCCCTCTTCTCTCTCGTGTTTCACACATCTCTCCTTTCTCCCTTCTTTCACTCCTCTCTCTCCTCTCACTCCTCTCTCCCTCCCTCTCTTTTTCACTCCTCTCTCCCTCCTCTCTGTTTGTTCACTCCTCTCTCCCTCTTGTTTCACTCCTCTCTCCCTCTTCTCTCTCGTGTCACTCCCCTCTCCCTCCCCTCTCCCTTCTCTCTCCCTCCTCCCCTCTCTTGTTTCACTCCTCCCTCCCTCCTCTCTCTCCCTCCTCTCTCTTGTTTCATTCCTCTCTCTCTCCCTCCTCTCTCTTGTTTCATTCCTCTCTCTCTCCCTCCTCCTCTCTCGTTTCTATCCTCTCCCTCCTCTCTCTCTTGTTTTACTCCTCTCTCCCTCCTCTCTCTTGTTTCACTCCTCCCTCTTCTCTCTTGATCCACTCCTCTCTCCCTCCACTCCCTCCTCTCTCTTGTTTCACTCCTCTCTCCCTCCTCTCTCTCTCCTCTCTCTTGTTTCACTCCTCTCTTCCTCCCCCTCTCCCTTCCTCTCCCTCCCCTCTCCCTCCCCTCTCTATTGTTTCACTCCTCTATCACTCCTCTCTCCCTCCCCTCTCTCTTCTTTCACTCTTCTCTCCCTCTTCTCTCTATGGTTTCACTCCTCTCTCCCCCTCTCCCTTCCCTCTCTCTTTGTTCACTCCTCTCTCCCTCTTGTTTCACTCTTCTCTCCCTCTTCTCTCTTGATCCACTCCTCTCTCCCTCCACTCCTCTCTCCCTCCACTCCTCTCCCTCCTCTCTCTTGTTTCACTCCTCTCTCCCTCCTCTCTTGTTTCACTCCTCTCTCCCTCCTCTCTCTTGTTTCACTCATCTCTCCCTCTTCTCTCTTGTTTCACGCCTCTCTCCCTCTTTCTTGTTTCACTCCTCTCTCCTCCTCATTTCAATCCTCTCTCCATTCTCTCTCTTGTTTCATTCTCTCCCTCCTCTCTCTCTTCTTTCACTCCTCTCTCCCTCCTCTCTCTCTTCTTTCACTCCTCTCTCCCTCCTCTCTCTCTTCTTTCACTCCTCTCTCCCTCCTCTCTCTCTTCTTTCACTCCTCTCTCCCTCCTCTCTCTCTTCTTTCACTCCTCTCTCCCTCCTCTCACTGCTCGCTCCCTCCTCTTTTGTTTCACTCCTCTCCCCTCCTCTTGTTTCACTCCTCTCTCCCCTCTCCCTCCTCTCTCTTGTTTCACTCCTCTCTCCCTCCTCTCTCTTGTTTCACTCCTCTCTCCCTCCTCTCTCTTGTTTCACTCCTCTCTCCCTCCTCTCTCCTTTCACTCCTCTCTCTCTTGTTTCACTCCTCTCTCCCTCTTCTCTCTTGTTTCACTCATCTCTCCCTCCTCTCTCTCTTGTTTCACTCCTCTCTCCCTCCTCTCACTGCTCGCTCCCTCCTCTTTTGTTTCACTCCTCTCCCCTCCTCTTGTTTCACTCCTCTCTCCCCTCTCCCTCCTCTCTCTTGTTTCACTCCTCTCTCCCTCTTCTCTCTTGTTTCACTCCTCTCTCCCTCCTCTCTCTTGTTTCACTCCTCTCTCCCTCCTCTCTCTTGTTTCACTCCTCTCTCCCTCCTCTCTCCTTTCACTCCTCTCTCTCTTGTTTCACTCCTCCCCCTCTTCTCTCTTGTTTCACTCCTCTCTCCCTCCACTCCTCTCTCCCTCTTCTCTCTTGTTTCACGCCTCTCTCCCTCTTTCTTGTTTCACTCCTCTCTCCTCCTCGTTTCAATCCTCTCTCCATTCTCTCTCTTGTTTCATTCTCTTCCTTCCTCTCTCTTCTTTCACTCCTCTCTCCCTCCTCTCTCTCTTCTTTCACTCCTCTCTCCCTCCTCTCTCTCTTCTTTCACTCCTCTCTCCCTTCTCTCTCTCTCCTTTCACTCCTCTCTCCCTCCTCTCTCTCTTCTTTCACTCCTCTCTCCCTCCTCTCACTGCTCGCTCCCTCCTCTTTTGTTTCACTCCTCTCCCCTCCTCTTGTTTCACTCCTCTCTCCCCTCTCCCTCCTCTCTCTTGTTTCACTCCTCTCTCCCTCCTCTCTCCTTTCACTCCTCTCTCTCTTGTTTCACTCCTCTCTCCCTCTTCTCTCTTGTTTCACTCATCTCTCCCTCCTCTCTCTCTGGTTTCACTCCTCTCTCCCTCCTCTCTCTTGTTTCACTCATCTCTCCCTCCTCTCTCTTGTTTCACTCCTCTCTCCCTCCTCTCTCTCTTGTTTCACTCCTCTCTTCCCTCCTCTCTCTTGTTTCACTCCTCTCTTCCCTCCTCTCTCTTGTTTCACTCCTCCCCCTCTTCTCTCTTGTTTCACTCCTCTCTCCCTCCACTCCTCTCTCCCTCTTCTCTCTTGTTTCACGCCTCTCTCCCTCTTTCTTGTTTCACTCCTCTCTCCTCCTCGTTTCAATCCTCTCTCCATTCTCTCTCTTGTTTCATTCTCTTCCTTCCTCTCTCTTCTTTCACTCCTCTCTCCCTCCTCTCTCTCTTCTTTCACTCCTCTCTCCCTCCTCTCTCTCTTCTTTCACTCCTCTCTCCCTCCTCTCTCTCTTCTTTCACTCCTCTCTCCCTCCTCTCTCTCTTCTTTCACTCCTCTCTCCCTCCTCTCTCTCTTCTTTCACTCCTCTCTCCCTCCTCTCACTGCTCGCTCCCTCCTCTTTTGTTTCACTCCTCTCCCCTCCTCTTGTTTCACTCCTCTCTCCCCTCTCCCTCCTCTCTCTTGTTTCACTCCTCTCTCCCTCTTCTCTCTTGTTTCACTCCTCTCTCCCTCCTCTCTCCTTTCACTCCTCTCTCTCTTGTTTCACTCCTCTCTTCCCTCCTCTCTCTCTTGTTTCACTCCTCTCTTCCCTCCTCTCTCTCTTGTTTCACTCCTCCCCCTCTTCTCTCTTGTTTCACTCCTCTCTCCCTCCACTCCTCTCTCCCTCTTCTCTCTTGTTTCACGCCTCTCTCCCTCTTTCTTGTTTCACTCCTCTCTCCTCCTCGTTTCAATCCTCTCTCCATTCTCTCTCTTGTTTCATTCTCTTCCTTCCTCTCTCTCTTCTTTCACTCCTCTCTCCCTCCTCTCTCTCTTCTTTCACTCCTCTCTCCCTCCTCTCTCTCTTCTTTCACTCCTCTCTCCCTCCTCTCACTGCTCGCTCCCTCCTCTTTTGTTTCACTCCTCTCCCCTCCTCTTGTTTCACTCCTCTCTCCCCTCTCCCTCCTCTCTCTTGTTTCACTCCTCTCTCCCTCTTCTCTCTTGTTTCACTCCTCTCTCCCTCCTCTCTCCTTTCACTCCTCTCTCTCTTGTTTCACTCCTCTCTCCCTCCTCTCTCTCTTGTTTCACTCATCTCTCCCTCTTCTCTCTTGTTTCACTCTCTCCCTCCTCTCTCTCCCTCCTCTCTCTTGTTTCACTCCTCTCTCCCTCCTCTCTCTCTTGTTTCACTCCTCTCTTCCCTCCTCTCTCTTGTTTCACTCCTCCCCCTCTTCTCTCTTGTTTCACTCCTCTCTCCCTCCACTCCTCTCTCCCTCTTCTCTCTTGTTTCACGCCTCTCTCCCTCTTTCTTGTTTCACTCCTCTCTCCTCCTCGTTTCAATCCTCTCTCCATTCTCTCTCTTCTTTCACTCCTCTCTCCCTCCTCTCTCTCTTCTTTCACTCCTCTCTCCCTCCTCTCTCTCTTCTTTCACTCCTCTCTCCCTCCTCTCTCTCTTCTTTCACTCCTCTCTCCCTCCTCTCACTGCTCGCTCCCTCCTCTTTTGTTTCACTCCTCTCCCCTCCTCTCTCCCTCCTCTCTCTCTTGTTTCACTCCTCTCTCCCTCCTCTCTCTCTTGTTTCACTCCTCTCTTCCCTCCTCTCTCTCTTGTTTCACTCCTCTCTTCCCTCCTCTCTCTCTTGTTTCACTCCTCCCCCTCCTCTCTCTTGTTTCACTCCTCTCTCTCTTGTTTCACTCCTCTCTCCCTCTTCTCTCTTGTTTCACTCATCTCTCCCTCCTCTCTCTCTTGTTTCACTCCTCTCTCCCTCCTCTCTCTTGTTTCACTCATCTCTCTCTTGTTTCACTCCTCTCTCTCTCCTCTCTCTTGTTTCACTCATCTCTCCCTCCTCTCTCTCTTGTTTCACTCCTCTCTTCCCTCCTCTCTCTTGTTTCACTCCTCCCCTCTTCTCTCTTGTTTCACTCCTCTCTCCCTCCACTCCTCTCTCCCTCTTCTCTCTTGTTTCACGCCTCTCTCCCTCTTTCTTGTTTCACTCCTCTCTCCTCCTCGTTTCAATCCTCTCTCCATTCTCTCTCTTGTTTCATTCTCTTCCTTCCTCTCTCTCTTCTTTCACTCCTCTCTCCCTCCTCTCTCTCTTCTTTCACTCCTCTCTCCCTCCTCTCTCTCTTCTTTCACTCCTCTCTCCCTCCTCTCTCTCTTCTTTCACTCCTCTCTCCCTCCTCTCTCTCTTCTTTCACTCCTCTCTCCCTCCTCTCACTGCTCGCTCCCTCCTCTTTTGTTTCACTCCTCTCCCCTCCTCTTGTTTCACTCCTCTCTCTCCTCTCCCTCCTCTCTCTTGTTTCACTCCTCTCTCCCTCTTCTCTCTTGTTTCACTCCTCTCTCCCTCCTCTCTCCTTTCACTCCTCTCTCTCTTGTTTCACTCCTCTCTCCCTCCTCTCTCTCTTGTTTCACTCCTCTCTCCCTTCTTTCACTCTTGTTTCACTCTCTCCCTCCTCTCTCTCCCTCCTCTCTCTTGTTTCACTCCTCTCTCCCTCCTCTCTCTCCCTCCTCTCTCTCCCTCCTCTCTCTTGTTTCACTCCTCTCTCTCTTCTTTCACTCCTCTCTCTTCTTTCACTCTTCTTTCACTCCTCTCTCTTGTTTCATTCCTCTCTCCCTCTTCTCTCTTGTTTCACGCCTCTCTCCCTCTTTCTTGTTTCACTCCTCTCTCCTCCTCTCGTTTCAATCCTCTCTCCATTCTCTCTCTTGTTTCTCTCCCTCCTCTCTCCCTCCTCTCTCTCCTTCTTCTCTCTCCTCTCTCTTGTTTCACTCCTCTCATTCCTCTCTTGTTTCTCTCCTTCCTCCCCCTCCTCTCTCTTGTTTCACTCCTCTCCCCCTCTTCTCTCTTGTTTCACTCCTCTCTCTCTTGTTTCACTCCTCTCTCCCTCCTCTCTCTTGTTTCACTCATCTCTCCCTCCTCTCTCTTGTTTCACTCATCTCTCCCTCCTCTCTCTTGTTTCACTCATCTCTCCCTCCTCTCTCTCTTGTTTCACTCCTCTCTTCCCTCCTCTCTCTCTTGTTTCACTCCTCTCTTCCCTCCTCTCTCTCTTGTTTCACTCCTCTCTTCCCTCCTCTCTCTCTTGTTTCACTCCTCTTCCCTCCTCTCTCTCTTGTTTCACTCCTCTTCCCTCCTCTCTCTCTTGTTTCACTCCTCCCCCTCTTCTCTCTTGTTTCACTCCTCTCTCCCTCCACTCCTCTCTCCCTCCTCTCTCTCTTCTTTCACTCCTCTCTCACTGCTCGCTCCCTCCTCTTTTGTTTCACTCCTCTCCCCTCCTCTTGTTTCACTCCTCTCTCCCCTCTCCCTCCTCTCTCTTGTTTCACTCCTCTCTCCCTCTTCTCTCTTGTTTCACTCCTCTCTCCCTCCTCTCTCCTTTCACTCCTCTCTCTCTTGTTTCACTCATCTCTCCCTCCTCTCTCTCTTGTTTCACTCATCTCTCCCTCTTCTCTCTTGTTTCACTCCTCTCTCCCTCCACTCCTCTCTCCCTCTTCTCTCTTGTTTCACGCCTCTCTCCCTCTTATCTCTTGTTTCACGCCTCTCTCCCTCTTTCTTGTTTCACTCCTCTCTCCTCCTCTCGTTTCAATCCTCTCTCCATTCTCTCTCTTGTTTCTCTCCCTCCTCTCTCTCTCCTTCTCTCTCCTCTCTCTTGTTTCACTCCTCTCATTCCTCTCTTGTTTCTCTCCTTCCTCCCCCTCCTCTCTCTTGTTTCACTCCTCTCCCCCTCTTCTCTCTTGTTTCACTCCTCTCTCTCTTGTTTCACTCCTCTCTCTCTTGTTTCACTCCTCTCTCCCTCTTCTCTCTTGTTTCACTCATCTCTCCCTCCTCTCTCTCTTGTTTCACTCCTCTCTCCCTCCTCTCTCTTGTTTCACTCATCTCTCTCTTGTTTCACTCCTCTCTCCCTCCTCTCTCTTGTTTCACTCATCTCTCCCTCCTCTCTCTCTTGTTTCACTCCTCTCTTCCCTCCTCTCTCTTGTTTCACTCCTCTCTTCCCTCCTCTCTCTCTTGTTTCACTCCTCCCCCTCTTCTCTCTTGTTTCACTCCTCTCTCCCTCTTCTCTCTTGTTTCACGCCTCTCTCCCTCTTCTCTCTTGTTTCACGCCTCTCTCCCTCTTTCTTGTTTCACTCCTCTCTCCTCCTCGTTTCAATCCTCTCTCCATTCTCTCTCTTGTTTCATTCTCTTCCTTCCTCTCTCTCTTCTTTCACTCCTCTCTCCCTCCTCTCTCTCTTCTTTCACTCCTCTCTCCCTCCTCTCTCTCTTCTTTCACTCCTCTCTCCCTCCTCTCTCTCTTCTTTCACTCCTCTCTCCCTCCTCTCTCTCTTCTTTCACTCCTCTCTCCCTCCTCTCACTGCTCGCTCCCTCCTCTTTTGTTTCACTCCTCTCCCCTCCTCTTGTTTCACTCCTCTCTCTCCTCTCCCTCCTCTCTCTTGTTTCACTCCTCTCTCCCTCTTCTCTCTTGTTTCACTCCTCTCTCCCTCCTCTCTCCTTTCACTCCTCTCTCTCTTGTTTCACTCCTCTCTCCCTCCTCTCTCTCTTGTTTCACTCCTCTCTCCCTTCTTTCACTCTTGTTTCACTCTCTCCCTCCTCTCTCTCCCTCCTCTCTCTTGTTTCACTCCTCTCTCCCTCCTCTCTCTCCCTCCTCTCTCTCCCTCCTCTCTCTTGTTTCACTCCTCTCTCTCTTCTTTCACTCCTCTCTCTTCTTTCACTCTTCTTTCACTCCTCTCTCTTGTTTCATTCCTCTCTCCCTCTTCTCTCTTGATCCACTCCTCTCTCCCTCCACTCCTCTCTCCCTCCACTCCCTCCTCTCTCTTGTTTCACTCCTCTCTCCCTCCTCTCTTGTTTCACTCCTCTCTCCCTCCTCTCTCTCTTGTTTCACTCCTCTCTCCCTCCTCTCTCTCTTGTTTCACTCCTCTCCCTCTTCTCTCTTGTTTCACTCCTCTCTCCCTCTACTCCTCTCTCCCTCTTCTCTCTTGTTTCACTCCTCTCTCCCTCTTTCTTGTTTCACTGTATCCTCCTCTCGTTTCAATCCTCTCTCCATTCTCTCTTGTTTTCCTCTCTCCTCTCTCCCTCCTCTCTCTCCTTCTTCTCTCTCCTCTCTCTTGTTTCACTCCTCTCTCATTCCTCTCTTGTTTCACTCCTCTCCCCCTCTTCTCTCTTGTTTCACTCCTCTCTCCCTCCTCTCTCCCTCTTCTCTGTTGTTTCTCTCCCTCTCCCTCCTCTTGTTTCCCTCCTCTCCCTCTCCCTCCTCTCTCTTGTTTCATTCCTCTCTACCTCCTCTCTTGTTTCATTCCTCTCTACCTCCTCTCTTTTTTCATTCCTCTCTCCCTCCTCTCCCTTCTTTCACTCCTCTCCTTTCACTCCTCTCTCTTTTCTTTCACTCCTCTCTCCCTCCTCTCACTCCTCTCTCCCTCCTCTCTCTCTTCTTTCACTCCTCTCTCCCTCCTCTCACTGCTCGCTCCCTCCTCTTTTGTTTCACTCCTCTCCCCTCCTCTCTCTTGTTTCACTCTTGTTTCACTCCTCTCTCCCTCCTCTCTTGTTTCACTCCTCTCTTCCCTCCTCTCTCCTCTCTCTTGTTTCACTCCTCTCTCTCTTGTTTCACTCCTCTCTCTCCTCTCCCTCCTCTCCCTCTTGTTTCACTCCTCTCCCTCCTCTCTCTCTTGTTTCACTCCTCTCTCCCTCCTCTCTTGTTTCACTCCTCTCTCCCTCCTCTCTCTTTTCTTTCACTCCTCTCTCCCTCCTCTCTCTTTTCTTTCACTCCTCTCCCCTCCTCTCTCTTGTTTCACTCCTCTCTCCCTCTTCTCTCTTGTTTCACTCCTCTCTCCCTCCTCTCTTGTTTCACTCCTCTCCCCTCCTCTCCCTCTTGTTTCACTCCTCTCCCTCCTCTCTCTCTTGTTTCACTCCTCTCTCCCTCCTCTCTCTTGTTTCACTCCTCTCTCCCTTCTTTCACTCCTCTCTCCCTTCTTTCACTCTTGTTTCTCTCTCCCTCCTCTCTCTCCTCTCTCTTGTTTCACTCCTCTCTCTCCTCTCTCTCTTGTTTCACTCCTCTCTCCCTCCTCTCTCTCTTGTTTCACTCCTCTCTCCCTCCTCTCTTGTTTCACTCCTCTCTCCCCCCTCTCTCTTGTTTCACTCCTCTCTCCCTCCTCTCTCTTGTTTCACTCCTCTCTCCCTTCTTTCACTCTTGTTTCACTCTCTCCCTCCTCTCTCTTGCTTCACTCCTCTCTCCCTCCTCTCTCTTGTTTCACTCCTCTCTCCCTCCTCTCTCTTGTTTCACTCCTCTCTCCCTTCTTTCACTCTTGTTTCACTCTCTCCCTCCTCTCTCTTGCTTCACTCCTCTCTCCCTCCTCTCTCTTGTTTCACTCCTCTCTCCCTCCTCTCTCTTGTTTCACTCCTCTCTCCCTTCTTTCACTCTTGTTTCACTCTCTCCCTCCTCTCTCTTGCTTCACTCCTCTCTCCCTCCTCTCTCTTGTTTCACTCCTCTCTCCCTCCTCTCTCCCTCCTCTCTCCCTCCTCTCTTGTTTCACTCCTCTCTCCCTCCTCTCTCTCTCTCCTCTCTCTTGTTTCACTCCTCTCTCCCTCCTCTCTCTTGTTTCACTCCTCTCTCCCTTCTTTCACTCTTGTTTCACTCTCTCCCTCCTCTCTCTCTTCTTTCACTCCTCTCTCTTCTTTCACTCCTCTCTCCTTCCTCTCGTTTCATTCCTCTCTCCCTCCTCTCTCTTCTTTCACTCCTCTCTCCTTCCTCTCGTTTCATTCCTCTCTCCCTCCTCTCTCTTGTTTCACTCCTCTCTCTTGTTTCACTCCTCTCTTCAAATACAGAATTGGAGAAGAAAATGTAAATATAAGAGATGACCATTGTTCTGAGGATACAAAAAAAAAGTGTCTTCCATTTATTCCAGGTATTTAGAAAGTTATCCACTGTTTGTAAAATAATACAATAAGGAAACGCCACCATCCAGTAAACCTTAGTAATAATCAAATATCGTGGCAGCCGCCATTTACAGTAGAAAAATAAGTCACACTCAGCAGTAATTGCAGTGAAAACAAACAATAAAAATATTATTACTAAGTAATTATAATTTATTTCAAATTTGTCGTATACTGTTTGTGTCTTTTTTTTTTTTTTTTTTTTTTTTTTTGGCAAATGTCAAGTGATTGATGGGGAGAAGCTGATCGATTAAATTGAACCTATAAAATGACTGGTACTCTATTTTTCTGCTATAAAATTGTAAATTAATATCCACCGAGAACAGAAAGGTGATGTAATATCATTTAAAAATTAGAAATTGAATTATAAATATGTGTGTTCAGGGCTTAGATGTTCAGTGAGTAACGGGGTTATTGGTATTAAGTAACATAGATGGGGATATTGAATTTCTTTAAATTATTTTTTGTACCAGTAGCGAACTGGGATCGAAACCATTGTTATTCGGACGAAAGAAATATACAAGCTTAGCGCAATCTAGTGGGAGTTACAGGACATTACTGCAAAGTACATCACTGTAGGTTCCAATCTTACATTGATAAAAGTGACATTTAGCAATTTATTTGTAAGTCGCACACAGGATTTAGTTATGACAGAGTTTCTCCCTTCATATCGCAAATATTCCTTTCTGACTCACTGAAATCTTGTCTTCCATCGAGTAAAAGAGATCTACATAAAGGATTTGTCTGATGTTGCTATGTATGTCTGTAAGGTGCCATAAACTTATGAGGGAGGCGTAGCGGTGCCACATTGACATTCGGGGTGTCGAAAGTATTTTGTGAAAGTTGACAGATCCCATCTCTACCCCAGATCTGATCACAGGAGTTATTTTTCCAGAGAAGGATAGAGAGGAGAACGGAAGTAAGAAAAAGATATAGAAGAAACGACCCCGGTACTACACTGGTACTTCGTTTTATCTACGTCAAATAGAGCTAGAGTGGAACATAAACTTTGATGTACCTATATAAGTCATACCTCTTCTGTACATCTGTGTATGTCCAGGTGTGTGTATGTAAGTGTACGTGGCGTTGCAAGTTCGGTTTTCATAAGTATCTCTGTGAAATTTTAACAAGAGCAAGCATGTGTCCTGATGATTAGTCAATCGTTTTTAAGCTGGTATATGGTATGTGTTTTTAATATGTATATATATTTACATAGAAGTGAGTAAATATGAATGTATGGGTATGTATATACATATATAGACAGTCGATCGACCTTCGTCAGATCGGACCGACGAAACAATGTTTCCACTGGTCTTTCCAATTGCTAATACTATCTACCGGTCGAAACTCCAGGTGGAAATAAATAAATTAATTAATGTGTATATATTAATTAAATGATTACCCCCCCCCCCCCCTCCTCATATTCCCTTGTTTATATACAGTATTGTAATACATGGCAACCTTAATACTTAATAATATCGAGATGAAAATATAAATGTTAATACAGTATTCCAGAAGTAAAATAGAGATCTAATGAGAGGTGAGTATTATAACTTTTATAAGAAATAAAGATCTAAAGACGAGTGAAAACTTTCATCAACGAAACCGTAAGGTACACCAACGAAAATATGTCTACAGATTAGTAAAATAAAGTTAGAGCAAATAAATGAGAGGTCACTTAACTTTACATATTTAGTTTTATTTATATCGTGAAAAATGTTGATCTTCAGATATTAAATTGTGGATGTAATTGTCTTTGTCTTTACGTGTTTGTTGGAAATCCTTTTTTAATGTTTGTCTTTCTTTAAACATTGTCTTTTTTTTTAAATTAATTTTAGATTATTCGTACCTCATCTCTGGTCTCTTTTGATGGAGTCTACCTGTCCTGTTTATTGGTTTTATTTTAAAAGTAATCCATTGGAACATCAGATATTAAATGAAATGTTACGTAAAAGACACACCATATGTTTATTCCAGGTATTTAGAGAGATGTCCACTGACAACAAAATAAGGAAATGCCATCATCCAGTAAAACTTGGTAATAATCCAGTCTCGTCACAGTCGCCATTTACAGTAAACAATGGTAAGAACAAACAAAAACAAGAACTATTCAGCAGTGAATACATAAAATAAAAACTTTACTGAATAAAATAAATTGTTATATCTATATACCTATCTCTCTCGCTCTTATATATATATATATAACCAAAGATTAATATGGTTCATTGATTACTCAATGAATATAGTTTTACAATAGATTAAAAGCTCTCTACAATGAAGTTTTCTGGAGTTATTGATATTATTCAAAATATTTATAAATGAAGACATTCACATAATCAAAATATGTTTTATTATATATATTTCGAAGGTACTGTGCTGTTTTTTCAGTACGTCCTCGTCAGATAAAATACAATAATTGATGTATGACATACCTCAATGGTCTTGATGGTTCAATTCTAGTATTGGCAGTATATATACATATATACACATTCATACATACATATATATATAGTGTGTGTGTGTGCATACATACATCCATACATACATACGGTTTTATTCATACATAAACGTCTCTTTCATTATATTGAAACTCCGGTTGATACATTACCGAGAAAACCCTAAGCAATACAAATCGTAGAGTGAGTTACGGTTGTTTACAAAAAGGTCGGCCGATTATACGATCAACCAACTTTTATCATCTGAATTATATATATATGGGTGGGGTATATTCTATGCATGAACATATGTATTGCGTCAATGTAAAATAATGATTTCATTTACCTCTATCATGCCCGTCGTATCCAGTGTATTGTTATAAGAAAACCGGTGAAACACTAAATATGCCACCTGTGTAGCGATTTTATATTCTCTCTGCTTCATTGTACCACCCTGTAACATGAAACTGTGTTCAAAACACTGGGAGGTAGAATTACGTCACTTTAAACTAAACACACTGGGGTCAGTTTGAATATTGATTTCATGTGAAAAATGTATACATATTACGATTGTACTCCGAGCTATCAATATTGAAACAATTCTAATCTGCCAATAAAATGTATATATACAGCAACAGTGTTTTCGATCTTTATTACTTTTTTATTCATACTCTACAGTCGTTTTAACTCTGGAATAAAACCCAACACGAGATGAACGTTAACTGCAGTTACCTACGAAATTAACGCACACACAAATGCATATATATATATATATATATATATATATACTACTAAAGTGTATGTAAAATTAAAAAATAAATACTTAAATTCAATGTATGTATAAGTACACATACAATATGTTTTGTAAAACCCTAAATAGTGATTTAAGAAATGATGTCAATCTCTTTGTACAGAGAAAAACATTAATTTGTATATATGCATCGTGCGTGCGTATATACTCCATTTAAGACAGCGAAAATACCAGTACCTCCTTCGAAGAATGCCAAATAGTTTATGCCTAAGGGATACCGGTCTAACACTAATTAAGTTACTGGTGTAGATATTTCAGTTGAACCCTGCTTCAACAAACTCCTCGGTAATTTGAAATCGAGTTCAGAGTGAGGGGTGTAAAATAGAATTCTGTTTGGAAAATAGTAAATTCTAAACCTGCCAGAAATAGCAGCCAAATGTCGTACTTTGGGTACGAGGTGCGACTCGTCTTACCTCTTCTAATATATATATATGCGTATGTAGATAAACGGGTCGCGTCGGGGAGAAACCACAATAAATACAATGTACTCAATAGATTGGCACAGTATATATATTGCTTTGACTGCTATTTCTAGCATACACTAGAAAAAACCGGAAGTGGAGAAAATTGAAAAACCTCTTCTTTTTCCCCCTCTAACTTTTCAAACAAAAGAAAATTTTATGTAAACAAAAACGAAATTTTTGCCAAGAAAGATAACTCTTCTCTGATTTAAATCCAAAATTGGGATACAAAAAAAATTCTGCAATTTTTTGTATCCCAATTTTGGATTTAAGTCAGAGAAGAGTTATCTTTCTTGGCAAAAATTTCGTTTTTGTTTACATAAAATTTTCTTTTGTTTGAAAAGTTAGCGGGGGAAAAAGAAGATGTTTTTCAATTTTCTCCACTTCCGGTTTTTTCTAGTGTATGCTAGAAATAGCAGTCAGAGCAATATATATATATATATATATATATATATATATATGCCTTTTCTGTGACAATATATATTGTTTTAACGCTAAATTATTAACAACAATAACAACAATATATTGTATTTGCTGGCCTATTGGACGCCCCTTCCATAAGACGCTCACTCGATTTTTATTAAATTTTACGTTGTATTTTGAGGTTTATAGGCATTTCTATAGACCACCTACAATATTGGCGGTTTTTCACTATTCTCGGGTTCTCTAGGACCCTAAACCCCACGAATGCCGGGGGGGTAACTGTATATGAATATATGAACTAATAATTGTTTCTACTTTAGGCACAAGGCCAGCAATTACCCAGTACATTACTGGTACTTTATTTTATCGACCCCGTAAGGATGAAAGGCAAAGTTAACCTCGGCGGGATTTGAACTCAGACTGTAAAGGGACGTAACTATGCTAGAAAGCATGGCGTCCAACCCTCTACCGATACTGAACTACGAGTATGCATATACATAGCAATATATATACATATTTACACATATATGTACATACATATATATGTACATACATATATATATAGACACACATGTATATATAACATGTATATATATATATGTATATATATATATATATATATTATATATATGCATGTATGTATATATATATATATATATATATGCATGTATGTATATATATATATATATACGCATGTATGTATATATATACGCATGTATGTATATATATATGCATGTATGTATGTATATATATACGCATGTATGTATATATATATGCATGTATGTATATAAATATATATATATATATATGCATGTATGTATGTATATATATAACAACCACGCATTTAAGAGACTGAAAACCTTACTAATGTGTTTTTATTTTGGTACTTGAAAACAAAATTTAAAAACAAATTATATATTTAATTTCACGTAAGTCAAATAAATACAATGTATTTAAATGAATCTACAGATGGAGTTGCAATATCTGCCAGGACTTTGGAAATAGTGAAATATATAATTTTTTTAAATTAAAACTACTTTTCGAAGGAATAATAAAGATATACACACACACATATCTCTAGTGGAGAAATTTCTGAGATTGGAAACCCTATCGATGTATGTATTTTGTCACTGAAAAGTTATAAAAAAATTATTATTATATATACATATGTGTGTTTTGACGTAAGTAAAATGAATCTATATATCAGGTTTTCGATACCTGCCAGAGCTTATGAAGTAGTAAAATAAATTTTTTTTTTCCATTATGTCAAACATCGTATGTGGTTCATTATTAAAGAAATGCAAAAATAGATTTAAAAATATGAAATTTGCACAGTAGAATTACGGGCGTGTGGTAAGGTAGTGTTTGTAGCTAACTAGGTATGTAGTGTAGGTTCGAGCGGAAGCGGAACTAAAAAGGTGGCTTCGAGATGATCGTGGCCCCGGGTAGCCCAAAAGGCTAAGTTAAACATCGAAACCTTATCTCCAATCTATACACACTCAATTGATGCATAGATACACCACAACTACCCACACGGCCACCTACAGACGAACAAATACGGAGTGAAATTAACACATTTAAAGCTATTTTATTGTTAGACTGAAAATAAGTTTATATGTGTATATATTCAGTAGAAAATTACTTAAGTCTTTATAGTCTAGTGGTAAGACATAGAACTAGGGAATGCCGTGGTTGGATTTCGAATCAACTTAAAACAATTTTTTTTTATCCTCACACGGTAAGGAACTTGCTTGATTTGAACCTGTGTAAGTTTGTGTGAACATAAGTATTTATAATAATGTTGTCCCCCCCCCCTCACTTTATCATTACAACTACTACTATTAATAATTTTAACACTATTATTATTATTATTTTCACACGTCTCTTATCCTCCACACTTGCGATGGCTTTCCCTCTTACATGTGAGATACACGGTTTATTTACTAATCAACATTTACACGAAGATGAAGTGATGTGTAGCGGGACATTAGGCGGAATCCTTAGTCTTAACTTGAGGATACCGTACACCCGTATATATATATATGTTTATCCCGGGTTCAATCGGCGGTAACCACAGTAAGTAAGGTACTCATTACATAGCAGAGTATAAATACTTAATACATAATATTTAATATAGAAATGGCTTCTACAGGACTAGAACTGTTTCATTCGGAAGAAATCATCAGGAAAGCCCTTGATTTCTTCCGAATGAAACAGTTCTAGTCCTGCAGAAGCCACACACACACACACATATATATATGTTTGTGTGTGTGTGTGTTCATAAGCCCAAGAGTCTATGATGATAAGGTCCCCCTATCTTTGTATATATATATGTCGATGTCTATTTCCACATGGCACATCTGGTCCTCGATGTTGTCACCGCCTGCTTTACGTAGCATCTTAACTATGTAATATTTATTCAGAGAGGTTCTCCCTTCATATCACAAATATTCCTTCTTACTCACTGAAAACTTGTCTTGCATCATCGAGTAAAAGAGATCTAAATAAAGAATCTGTCTGATGTTGGTATATATGTATGTAGGGACCTATAACTTGTGAGGGAGTCCTAGAGGCCCTACATTGACATTCAGGGTGTCTAGTGTATTTTGTAAAAGTTGACAGATGCCATCTCCACCCCAGATCTGCTCACAGATGTCTTACAGATAATGATAGAGAGTGAGAGAAAGGAATTGAGAAAGAGATATAGAAGAATCGACCCCAGTACTACACTGGTACTTCTTTCTAACTACCTCGAATGGTACAATAGCGAAACCTAAACTTTGATGTACCTATATAAGTCATACCTCTTCTGTACGTCTGTGTATGTACAAGTGTGTGTATGTAAGTGTACGTGGCGTTGCAAGTTCGGTTTTCGTAAGTGTCTCTGTGAGAATTTTCACATGAGCAAGCATGTGTCCCGATGGTTAGTCAATCGTTATTATGATGGTATATGGTATGTGTATATATGTATGTATAGTTACATAGAAGTGGGTAAATATGAATGTATGGGTATGTATATATATATATATATATATATAACGAAGGAAATGTGGTAAAGAACCAGGTGGACCCCCAGGGGTCCTACTCGTTCCTATTACCCACTCTACTACCCTAAGTATTGAGTACTTTGGTGCGTTATGGTCTTCGTTATCTAGCTCCTACTCCCGTAGTAGAGCACTTTCCGACCCTACCACGCCGTATCCAGACTTTTCCGCTAAGCTGGGGTCCTACTCGTTCCTATATATATATATCGAGATTCGTCAAATCGGAGCGAGGAAACAATGTTTCCATTGGTCTTTCTAATTGCTAATACTATCTATCGGTCGAAACTCCAGGTAGAAGTAAATATATATATGTATATATATATATATGTGTGTGTGTGTGTGTGTGTTGGAAAATGTTTGAAATCCTTGGTACAGTAAGGTATATTTGAAAATTATAAAATTAAATCAAATTGTTTAGAACTACAAGTCAAGACATTCTTTTCCTTTTTTCAAATATATATAAGTATATATGAAAATATAATGGGAAGAGGTGAGTATTATAACTTTTATAAGAAATAAAGATCTAAAGACGAGTGATATAATTGTTAATACAGTATTCCAAAAGTAAAATATAGATCTAAAGACGAGTGAAAACTTTCATCAACGAAATCGTAATGTACACCAACGAAAATATATGTCTTCAGAATACAGATTAGTAAAATAAAGTTAGAGCAAATAAATGAGAGGTCACTTAACTTTACATGTTTAGTTTTATTTATATCGTGGAAAATGTTGATCTTCAGATATTAAATTGTGGATGTGATTGTCTTTGTCTTTACGTGTTTGTTGGAAATCCTTTTTTAATGTTTGTCTTTCTTTAAACATTGTCTTTTTTTTTTATTAATTTTAGATTATTCCTACCTGGTCTCTGAGTCTACCTGTCCTGTTTATTGGTTTTATTTTAAAAGTAAAACTCGGTAATAATCCAGTCTCGTCACAGTCGCCATTTACAGTAAATAATGGTAACAACAAACAAAAACAAGAGAACTATTCAGCAGTTAATAGTTATTAATAGAAATTAAGCACAGCATTGTAGGTTCAAATCTTACTTGCATGTATATATAGGAACCACGTTTAACAATTTACGGGTACGACGTACTAAGCTGGAATGACGTATGACATTATTGCAGGCGGAGTTATTGTAGGTTCAAATCAAGCCTAGAGCCATGAGAAATAAAGTCTAGATTTACTTTAGGAATTCCCCTCGGGGAATCAATTCAAGGACGTCCCGAAAAAGCCATGAACGCCACTACATCGAGTTTTTTTCAACCGAACAAAATGTAGTTTTATAAATATTAATTTTCAGAACGAATTCGTAGTCCCTATAATTTGCACACACGCAAAATGTTTGCATTAATTGTTGCGTTTAAGTTAGGCAAGAGTTATGTTTCTTGGCAAAAATGTCAAGTTTGTTTACAAAAAAAATCCTTTTGTTTAAAAAAGTTCGCCTATATGTGACTCTATATACATATGTGTAAATATATATGTATGTGTATGTATCTATATATTATATATTTTTAGACACCTTTTTCAGATGGCTAGACGATACAATGCCATATCTGCTAAATAGAACTCTGCGATCGTCATATCAAAGACGAAATACCTCACCGACTGTGGAAGATAAAGGACTGAAGAACTATGATATATAACTAGGAGGCTTGTCCCCAGCACATTTAGTAAGGTGTAAGCCAAGGGTTGCCAAATATTTTGGCGTCATCACCCACACTCACATAAAAGAATGTTCCACCACCCACCTGTATAGTAAATATTCCACAGTATACCAATTATGTTTGGTAAATGTTTGTTACTTGTTCAATTTTCCCAATTAGCTTCCTACTTTTTAAAAAATGTGTTATGAAGTGTTTGATGTAGAACGGACAGACATTGAACTCCCGACAAGAATCTCCACTGTCTCTAACACCTACCATTAGGCCACCGAGACGGTTACGAAATCGTACTGAAAATTAATATTTATAAACTTACTTTCTTTTTTTTTTTTCATTTTAAAAGAGGTAAACTAAAAATTCAGACGAACTTTTTTAAACAAAAGGATTTTTTTTGTAAACAAACTTGACATTTTTGCCAAGAAACATAACTCTTGCCTGACTTAAACGCAAAAATTAATGCAAAAGTTTTGCGTGTGTGCAAATTATAGGGACTGTACGAATTCGTTCTGAAAATTAATATTTATAAAACTACATTTTGTTCGGTTGAAAACTCGATGTAGTGGTGTTCATGGCTTTTTCGGGATGTCCTTGAATTCATCCTCCGAGGGGAATTCATAAAGTAAATCTAGACTGTATTTCTCATGGCTCTAGGCCTGATTTGAACCTACAACAATGCAATAATGTCATACGACATTCTAGCTTAGTACGTCGTACCCGTAAATTGTTAAATGTGATTCCTATACACACACGCACAGAGAGAGAGAGAGAGAGGGAGAGATACACTCATATATATATATATATATATATAAAATATTAAACAAATAATGAATAAACAATTCCTTATATTAAACAAAAAAAGTTCATTATTTAACGATCGTTTCTAGGATATATATGTGTTAGAGTTGGCATGCATATTCAACAGATCTATGTACAAAATTATACAAAATTATACAAACTATCAAGATTAAATATACATACCAACACATATATACGCCGTCTTCAGAAATAATGAAGACGGCGTATATATGTGTTGGTATGTATATTTAATCTTGATAGTTTGTATAATTTTGTATAATTTTGTACATAGATCTGTTGAATATGCATGCCAACTCTAACACATATATATCCTAGAAACGATCGTTAAATAATGAACTTTTTTTGTTTAATATAAGGAATTGTTTATTCATTATTTGTTTAATATTTTATCTTGACTCTGTATACCGTTTATCTTTCACCGAAAGTGATTTTTCATTACATTTCTTCTTTCCATGATATCCGGAATACATTGAGTTCTTCATACGGATTGGACACTACCGTAAACTCTTGGTAGATTTATCTACATATATATATATATATATATACAGACATATATATATATATAGAGAGAGAGGGGGGGGGAGATACACACACTCACATATATATATACAGACATATATATATATATATATATATATATATACACACACATACATACATATATATATATATGTGTGGCTGAGTGGTTAGAGAATTGGATTCGCAGTCTTGACGTTGTAAGTTCGATTCCTGGACCGGGCGATGCGTTATGTCTTTGAGCAAGACACTTTATTTCACGTTGCTCCTTCTACCTGGAGTTGCGACCGACGATAGATAGTACTAGCAACTGGAAAGACCGACGGAAACATTGTTTCTTCGGTCCGATTTGACGAAAGTCGATCGATAAGAAAGAATATATATATATATATATAATAACTGCCAATACTGGAATTGTATAATCAAGGCCGTAGCAGTATGTCATATATCAAATCATATATTTTATCTGATGAAGACGTACTGAAAAATATATATATACATATATGTATATATATATATATATATATATATAGGGATCAGATGCTGTTTACTCGAGAGAAGACTACGTTGGTATGGTCACGTGATGCGCATGAAAGACGACATCTGTATAAAAAAAGTGCAGGGCAATAAAAATAGACGGTAGCCACGGAGTAGGCAGACCCAGAAAAACCTGGGACGACTTGATAAATTCCAACCTCACACACTTACACCTCTCCAAGCGATACACAGTCATAGAGAAGACCCGCCTTACATAAGTACAAAGCGAAACCTACAGTCAGTAGACACCTCTAACAAAAATACACCCCGGCCCCACTACCCCCACCCCATCCACACCACCCCTTCCAATGTAAAGTTATGTTGGTACCACAACATCCAGTCCGAAACAAATGAGGTCGTGTAGGTGTCACGACAAAAAACACACACAGTCCACGCTGTAATGTGGCCGTGTAGGTAACACGGTAAAAACCTCCCAGTCCACACTGTGAACGTGGTATGTATATATATATATATATATATGTATATATATATGTATATATATATGTACATATATATATATATGTATATATATATATTGTATATATATATATATATATATATGTATATATATATGTATATATACAATATGTATATATATATATATATATATATATATATATATAATGAAGGAAATGTGGTAAGGAACCAGATGGACCATAACGCACCAAAGTACTCAATACTTAGGGTAGTAGAGTGGGTAATAGGAACGAGTAGGACCCCGACGGCTGAGCTCAAGCCGTTTCGACGGCTAATTCTGGACTAAGAAAAAAAAAGGGGGGGGGGGGGGGATCCAGCCGTAGAAAACCCGCCAGACAGTCCTATATGAGCAAGACAACCAATCTTGCCTCAAGTGGGACTACCCCCGTCCAAACCCATGCTAGCGTGGAAGATGGACGTTAAACGATGATGAATGATGATGATATATATATATATAAATATATATATATATGTATATATATATATATATTTTTTTTTTTTTTTTTTTTTCTTAGTCCAGAACTAGCCGTCGAAACGGCTTGAGCTCAGCCGTCGGGGTCCTACTCGTTCCTATTACCCACTCTACTACCCTAAGTATTGAATACTTTGGTGCGTTATGGTCCACCTGGTTCCTTACCACATTTCCTTCGTTATATATATATATATATATATATATATATATATATATATATATATGTATATATATATATATATATATATATATATATATATATATATATATATGTATATATATATATATGTATATATATATATATATATATGTATATATATATATATGTATATATATATATATATATATGTATATATATATATATGTATATATATATATATATATATACATATATATATATGTACAAATATATATATATATGTACAAATATATATACATGTACATATATATATACATGTACATATATATATACATGTACATATATATATACATGTACATATATATATACATGTACATATATATATACATGTACATATATATATACATGTACATATATATATACATGTATATACATATATACATATATACATATATATATATACATATATACATATATATATACATATATATACACATATATATATATATATATATATATATATATATATATATATATATATATATATATATATATATATATAGGTCCATTGTTTTGAAGCTGAAAAGAAAGAAAGAAAGAAAGAAAGAAAGAAAGAAAGAAGAAAAGAAGGTTAGGAAGGAATGCTAGATATTTCCAACTACCTTGATAGTGAAGAATGTGGTGGGAGAAATGGGGAGCTGATAAGCTGCCACCACCACCACCACCCATATACCCCATCAACCCCTCTCACTAATAATTAGGTCACCTAGATAGATAATTAATTCTCTGGGTAATTTGTGGGTTTTTCATGTCATAGGTGCCCACTTCTACTGGAGGTACATGGCCTTGGGGTAAGAGTGTTGGTCTTACGATCATAATATCATGGGTTTGATTGCTGGACTGGTTTGTGTGTTGTGTTGTGTTCTTGAACAAGACACTTTACTTCACATTGCTCCAGTACACTCAGCTGAAAATGAGTAGCCAGGAGGTTTAACCCAGTGATAGACTGAGAAGGATGAAAGTGACCTAGTGGTAAATGTGTTGGACTTACAACCATAATACCATGGATTTGATTCCTGGTCTCAGTTGTGAGCAAAACACTTCATTTCACATTGCTCCAGTATACTCAGCTGAAAATGAGTACCAGTAATTACTAAGGGTTTTAACCCTGCGATGGACTGGATAATTAATTCTCTGGGTAATTTGTGGGTTTTTCATGTCATAGGTGCCCACTTCTACTGGAGGTACATGGCCTTGGGGTAAGAGTGTTGGTCTTACGATCATAATATCATGGGTTTGATTGCTGGATTGGTTTGTGTGTTGTGTTCTTGAGCAAAACACTTCATTTCATGCTGCTCCAGTATACTCAGCTGAAAATGAGTACCAGCAGCAATGACTGGATGATTTAACCTTGTGATGGACTCGTGTCCTATCCAGGAGGAATCTTGTACTCTCAGTCACTTCAAGACACAGAAACCAGGATAAGCACCAGTCCGACTTGATGACTCACCAGGTTCAAGATACACTTTAACGCTGTGATGGACTGGTGACCTTTCCAGGGGGAATATTGTACTCTCAGCTGCTTCATGCCACAGAAACTAGGATAAGTGCTGACCTGATGACCCTCCAGGCTCGAGATAGACTTTTTTTATATATCTACCCCCATCGAAAAGCCCCATTCTTTATCACATTGGTAGAGATCCCACTACATCTTCTGTACTTTCCAATTATCAAGTCCATACCTGCATTTAAGTAAGGGCACTTCCCAAATATAGCTGGGGTTTTGAGATATCATTATTTATAAAGTACCAGTAATGTATTGGGTAATTGCTGGCCTTGTGCCTAAAGTAGAAACAATTATTTACTGCTACTTGATTGGCAGAATCAGTAGAGTGTCGGACACCATGCTTCGCGGCATAGAGTTACGGCACTTTGCTTTCTGAGGTCAAATCTCGCTGAGGTAAGCTTTGCCTTTCATCCTTACGGGGGTTGATAAAATAAAGCACCAGTAACATACTGGGTTCGATTTAATCGACTTTCCCCTCCCCCAAATTGGTGGCCTTATGCCTATAGTAGAAATCATTATTTATTGCTACTGGTACCATGTAACCCAGTACAACCTGCTTCATGGTTGAGTGGTTGGCAACTAAACCAGCCCCCCAACCACACCTTGTTCTGGTGAGGAGGGTGAGTGGAACCCCAGCAGCACTAAAAACAAGAGCTGTTAAAAGGGTGGACGAATACCTCAGAGTCAACAGTGATCAATCTCCAACTATGGATTAAATAGCCTCACCAATCCGCAATTGGCCAAGAGCAGTAAGTACGGCAAAACCCCCTGACATGACAAAAACCAAGCAGAAAGCAGCGAAGGTCAACCAGAGAAGGGTTCCTCCAACAGGGGAGAGAAGGCTCTGAATTGGATTGGATTTATTAACAAACATTTTGGGTCGGCTTAATCATCAGTGTGTTGACCTCAAAATCATAAGTTTGAGGCCTCCATTCTGGACCAGAAGGAAGAGCACTGTCTTCTTGAACAAGTCCTTTAATTTCACATTGCTTTTCCTGGTGTGACTGGGGTCCCTATCATTAAAACACCCAAGAAACCTCCTATGAGATACAACCTTATTGAAGGCTAGCTAAACATACATAGGTGTGAGCTGTAACAACATGATAGGCCCCTATCAGTAATACACTCAATAAACCTCCAATGTGATACAATCTCATGGGAGGTCAGCTAAACCTACATAATCGGGAGCTGTAACAACACCAACATGATAAAACTAGGGTCCCTATCATTAAAACACTCAAGAAACCTCCTATGAGATACAACCTTGTAAGAGAGCAGCTAAACCTACATAGTGTGAGCTATAACATGATAGGACTGGGGTACTTACCATTAAAACACCCAAGACACCTCCTATGAGATACAATCTAGTAGGAGACCAGCTAAACCTACATAGGTGTGAGCTGCAACAGTAACTGCAACTATAACAACCACAACAACAATAATCACAACTACTACAATGGTAACCACAACAACCACTACAACAGTAACAACAACCACAACAACTACAACAATAACCACAACCACAACCACAACAATAACCACAACCACAACCACAACAATAACCACAACGACAACAATAACCACAACAACTACAACAACCACAACTACAACTACAACCACTACAACAACTACTACAACAACAACTACAACAACAACCACAACAACCACAACAACCACAACCACAACAACAACTACAATAACCACAACCACAACAACTACAACTACAACAACCACTACAACAACTACTACAACAACTACAACAACCACTACAACAACTACTACAACAACAACAACAACTACAACCACTAGAACAACTACAACAACAACTACAACAACAACCACTACAAATAGGCAGGATGACGGAGGTCTTTGACCTACTGGCTGACTCCAGGGCGATACATTGGCTCCCTACCTTTTCATCATTGCAGTGGACTATTGTATATGTCTTGTACTGAAGAAACACCAGGACTCGGTTTTTTCTTTAGAGTTAAGTCTAAAAAGATATCAGATGCTGAATTTGCTGACGACATAGCTTTGGTGACAAACACAGTGAAGGAGGCAGAGGAGTTGATTGTGAGAGTTGGAGACTGTGTTGATGAGGGTGGGGCTGAGATTATGAATGTGGGCAGGAAGTTGCTAGAGCTGGTTTAGGACATCCTGTATTTGGGAGCAAAGATTGGGAACATAGAGAATGATGTGGTTGAGAGGAAAAGCAAAGCCAGGGCAGTGTGTCACAATTTGAGGTTGGTGTGGAAGAACTGGAGATCAGTCTCTTCATTGCTACTGTGGAGTCTGTACTGCTGTAAGGGTCTGAGACTTGGACACTGACCAAGCAATTCACTCAGATCGTGGATGGGTGCTACACAAGAATGCTGAGGATGGCTCTGAACATTAATCAGTATACAGTGAGGATGAAAAACTCAGAGCTGTATAGAAGTCTCCCAAAAGTCAGCTCGAAAGTGACACGGAGGAGACTGAGGTTAGCTAGAT
Source organism: Eledone cirrhosa (assembly GCA_964016885.1). Classification (NCBI taxonomy): domain Eukaryota; kingdom Metazoa; phylum Mollusca; class Cephalopoda; order Octopoda; family Eledonidae; genus Eledone; species Eledone cirrhosa. The sequence goes on along the minus strand of OZ024763.1, from coordinate 26,997,198 downwards.
ATGCTCACATACATTCATAGTTGACTCTGCACTCAATGGTTCTGTGGGAACCTCTACATAGACACACTAGAAGAAGGAGATCAAGGATGACATATATTAATGCCCTAAGGACAGACACTGGTCTTTTGGAGACACAGGACATGTCGGTGCTGATGAAGGACAGAGATTGCTGGAAAGAACACGTCCATGGATCTTGGGAATTTTACCCGCCCTAGATATATATATATATATATATATATAGAGTGGACCAAAAGTCGCAATATATAGTAAAAATAATTACATTTTTAAGTTTCCAGATAGACCATGTTAAATGAATAAATTGTTTCTTATAAAAACATAATTATTTTTCCTATGTATCACGACTTTTGGTCCACCCTGTGTATATATATATATACATGTATGTGTGTGAGTGTATGTATATATATATATATATATATATATATATAGTTCTAGTTTGTAGGAAAGAAAATAAGGCGGCGGTCCCATCGGGGAAATGGCCATGCTCAGTGTGTAGGAAAGGCGTAGGTAGAAACTCCATTTTATGTCCCAAATGCAAAGTATGGGTGCATAAAAGATGTAGTGGGATCACAGGTAAGCTAACTAAGAACATAGATTTTACATGTGGCCGGTGCTCTGGTGCAATAAGTAGCAGCAAGTGCCCACAAAATACTAGCTCCTTCAACTGCGCAGAGGGTTCTATAGAAATAGTGGACAGCTTCCGTTATCTGGGTGACAAAATCAGCAGTGGGGGAGGGTGCTCTGAAAGTACAGTAGCTAGAGTCAGAACTGGATGGAAAAAGTTCAGAGAGCTTATACCACTATTAGCCGCTAGAGGGTTCTCCCTAAAAATGAAAGGCAGGTTATACGATGCCTGCATACGAACAGCAATGCTGCATGGCAGTGAGACCTGGGCATTGTGTGCAGAGGATATACGCAGACTAGAGAGGAACGAAGCTTGCATGCTCCGCTGGATGTGCAATAGTAATATACGTGAACGGCACAGCATAAACGAACTAAGGAAAAAATTAGAAATAAGAGGGATCAGATGTTGTTTACTCGAGAGAAGGCTACGTTGGTACGGTCACGTGATGCGCATGAAAGACGACAGCTGTATAACAAAGTGCAGGGCAATAAAGATAGACGGTAGCCACGGAGTAGGCAGACCCAGAAAAACATGGGACGAGCTGATAAATTCCGACCTCACACGCTTACACCTCTCCAAGACAATGTCACTGGACCGAGACCTTTGGCGGTACTCAGTAATAGAGAAGACCCGCCTTACCTAAATACAAAGTAAAAACCTACTACAGTCAGTAGGCATCTCTATCAAAACACACCCCCGTCCCACCACCTCCACCCCACCCACACCGCCCCTTTCAATGTAAAGTTATGTTGGTCCCACAACATCCAGGCCGAAACAAATGAGATTGTGTAGGTGTCACGACAAAAAACACACAGTCCACGCTGTAAATGTGGCCGTGTAGGCAACACGGTAAAAACCTCCCAGCCCCACACTGTAAATGTGGTTGGTGTTAGGAAGGGCATCCAGCTGTAGAAAACCCGCCAGACAATCCACGCTGTAATGTGGCCGTGTAGGCAACACGGTAAAAACCTCCCAGCCCCACACTGTAAATGTGGTTGGTGTTAGGAAGGGCATCCAACTGTAGAAAACCCGCCAGACAGTCCTATGCGAGCAAGACAACCACTCTTGCCTCAAGTGGGAAAACCCCCGTCCAAACCCATGCAAGCGTGGAACACGGACGCTAAACCTGATGATGATGATGATGATGATGATATATATATATATATATATACATGTATGTGTGTGAGTGTATGTATATATAAAAACAATGTAGGATGCTTGAAGGGAAGGATATATATATATATATATATATATATACAAAACAATGTAAAATTTATAAGGATATATATAAAAACTTAGGATGTATATAAAAGCTTATGATGTATACACCATTCAAGGTTACTGAGCCTTTGTCCTGAAAGTGGGATGGAATAAAGGGTGTAGGGTGGATGGAAATTTAAAAAATAACAACAATTTAACATCTATTTTTTTTTTATATTCTTGACAAAACAGAGACAGACAGACAGACGACAGACAGAGAGACAACAGATAGACTTAAGTTAATAAACATTGAGAGAAAAATGGGAAAATAGATAGACAGATGTAGGAACAAGAGAAAGAAAGAGTTTGGATTGACGAAATGGAGGCACATGGCTTAGTGGTTAGAGCATTGGCCTTGCAATCGAAAGGTTGTGAGTTCAATTATCAGACTGGGTGATGTGTTGTTTCCTTGAGCAAGACACTTTATTTCACATTGTTCCAGTTTACTCAGCTGTAGAAATGAGATGATAGGGACTGGGATCCATATCATTCCACTGCAAAGTGGTCGTGGAGGTGCCACAGCAAAAAAACACCCAGCACTCACTGTAAATGAGGTTGGTGTTAGGAAGGGCATCCAGCTGTAGAAATAAAGCCAGAATCAGTTCCCGTCCCACCCTTGCAAGCAGGGAAAAGCGGACGTAAAATGATGATGATGATGATGATGATGATGATGAAATGAAGTCTATTTTTCAACATATATATATAGAGAGAGAGAGAGAGAGATAGATATTATTAAAATGAATAAAGATGTCGTGTCTGGAGAAATTACAAACACGCGCCATATTGCCTGTAATGAAAACTGAAGGATAGATTCCGACATATGTCATTTGCTCTTGAATTTATATAAATATATATATAGTATAACTGAACAAAAAGGAAAAAACAAACACAGACATATATGTGTTCAAATCGTAATGGACCAGAATCGCTAAGGTGAAAAAAATACTAACTACAGACAATAGGGTTTGCCAGACTCAATTTAAGAATAAATCAAGAAAAATAAACCATAATTGTGGTAACAACCAAACACCCAGACAGTTTTAATAAAACTGTTTCGCAATATTATTATAGGGCGGTGGATTGGCAGTATCATTAGAGGGTCGGACTCCATGCTTTCCAGCATAGTTACGTCCCTTTACAATCTGAGTTCAAATCCCG
>OZ024763.1:26971637-26989137 GCA_964016885.1 Eledone cirrhosa | reverse complement strand
TCTAACTTAACACTCTAACCACTAAACCAGTGACAACTACCTTACCATCTCTAACTTAACACTCTAACCACTAAACCAGTGACAACTACCTTACCATCTCTAACTTAACACTCTAACCACTAAACCACTGACAACTACCTTACCATCTCTAACTTAACACTCTAACCACTAAACCACAAAACCACTGACAACTACCTTACCATCTCTAACTTAACACTCTAACCACTAAACCACAAAACCAGTGACAACTACCTTACCATCTCTAGCTTAACACTCTAACCACTAAACCACTAAACCAGTGACAACTACCTTACCATCTCTAACTTAACACTCTAACCACTAAACCAGTGACAACTACCTTACCATCTCTAACTTAACACTCTAACCACTAAACCAGTGACAACTACCTTACCATCTCTAACTTAACACTCTAACCACTAAACCAGTGACAACTACCTTACCATCTCTAACTTAACACTCTAACCACTAAACCAGTGACAACTACCTTACCATCTCTAACTTAACACTCTAACCACTAAACCAGTGACAACTACCTTACCATCTCTAACTTAACACTCTAACCACTAAACCAGTGACAACTACCTTACCATCTCTAACTTAACACTCTAACCACTAAACCAGTGACAACTACCTTACCATCTCTAACTTAACACTCTAACCACTAAACCACAAAACCACTGACAACTACCTTACCATCTCTAACTTAACACTCTAACCACTAAACCACAAAACCACTGACAACTACCTTACCATCTCTAACTTAACACTCTAACCACTAAACCAGTGACAACTACCTTACCATCTCTAACTTAACACTCTAACCACTAAACCAGTGACAACTACCTTACCATCTCTAACTTAACACTCTAACCACTAAACCACAAAACCACTGACAACTACCTTACCATCTCTAACTTAACACTCTAACTACTAAACCACAAAACCACTGACAACTACCTTACCATCTCTAACTTAACACTCTAACCACTAAACCACAAAACCACTGACAACTACCTTACCATCTCTAACTTAACACTCTAACCACTAAACCACAAAACCACTGACAACTACCTTACCATCTCTAACTTAACACTCTAACCACTAAACCAGTGACAACTACCTTACCATCTCTAACTTAACACTCTAACCACTAAACCAGTGACAACTACCTTACCATCCCTCGCTTAACACTCTAACCACTAAACCACTAAACCAGTGACAACTACCTTACCATCCCTAGCTTAACACTCTAACCACTAAACCACTAAACCAGTGACAACTACCTTACCATCTCTAACTTAACACTCTAACCACTAAACCACTAAACCAGTGACAACTACCTTACCATCCCTCGCTTAACACTCTAACCACTAAACCACTAAACCAGTGACAACTACCTTACCATCCCTAGCTTAACACTCTAACCACTAAACCACAAAACCACTGACAACTACCTTACCATCTCTAACTTAACACTCTAACCACTAAACCAGTGACAACTACCTTACCATCTCTAACTTAACACTCTAACTACTAAACCACAAAACACTGACAACTACCTTACCATCCCTAGCTTAACACTCTAACCACTAAACCACAAAACCACTGACAACTACCTTACCATCTCTAACTTAACACTCTAACCACTAAACCAGTGACAACTACCTTACCATCTCTAACTTAACACTCTAACCACTAAACCACAAAACCACTGACAACTACCTTACCATCTCTAGCTTAACACTCTAACCACTAAACCACTAAACCACTGACAACTACCTTACCATCCCTAGCTTAACACTCTAACCACTAAACCACTAAACCAGTGACAACTACCTTACCATCTCTAACTTAACACTCTAACCACTAAACCACTAAACCACTGACAACTACCTTACCATCTCTAACTTAACACTCTAACTACTAAACCACAAAACCACTGACAACTACCTTACCATCTCTAACTTAACACTCTAACCACTAAACCACAAAACCACTGACAACTACCTTACCATCTCTAACTTAACACTCTAACCACTAAACCACTAAACCACTGACAACTACCTTACCATCTCTAACTTAACACTCTAACCACTAAACCACTAAACCACTGACAACTACCTTACCATCCCTCGCTTAACACTCTAACCACTAAACCACTAAACCAGTGACAACTACCTTACCATCCCTAGCTTAACACTCTAACTACTAAACCACAAAACACTGACAACTACCTTACCATCCCTAGCTTAACACTCTAACCACTAAACCACTAAACCACTGACAACTACCTTACCATCTCTAGCTTAACACTCTAACCACTAAACCACAAAACCACTGACAACTACCTTACCATCTCTAACTTAACACTCTAACCACTAAACCACTAAACCAGTGACAACTACCTTACCATCCCTAGCTTAACACTCTAACCACTAAACCACTAAACCAGTGACAACTACCTTACCATCCCTAGCTTAACACTCTAACCACTAAACCACTAAACCAGTGACAACTACCTTACCATCCCTCGCTTAACACTCTAACCACTAAACCACAAAACCACTGACAACTACCTTACCATCTCTAACTTAACACTCTAACCACTAAACCACTAAACCAGTGACAACTACCTTACCATCCCTCGCTTAACACTCTAACCACTAAACCACAAAACCACTGACAACTACCTTACCATCTCTAGCTTAACACTCTAACCACTAAACCACTAAACCAGTGACAACTACCTTACCATCCCTAGCTTAACACTCTAAACACTAAACCACAAAACCAGTGACAACTACCTTACCATCCCTAGCTTAACACTCTAACCACTAAACCACTAAACCAGTGACAACTACCTTACCATCTCTAACTTAACACTCTAACCACTAAACCACAAAACCACTGACAACTACCTTACCATCTCTAACTTAACACTCTAACCACTAAACCACAAAACCACTGACAACTACCTTACCATCTCTAACTTAACACTCTAACCACTAAACCACAAAACCACTGACAACTACCTTACCATCTCTAACTTAACACTCTAACCACTAAACCAGTGACAACTACCTTACCATCTCTAACTTAACACTCTAACCACTAAACCACTAAACCAGTGACAACTACCTTACCATCCCTCGCTTAACACTCTAACCACTAAACCACTAAACCAGTGACAACTACCTTACCATCCCTAGCTTAACACTCTAACCACTAAACCACTAAACCAGTGACAACTACCTTACCATCTCTAACTTAACACTCTAACCACTAAACCACAAAACCAGTGACAACTACCTTACCATCCCTCGCTTAACACTCTAACTACTAAACCACTAAACCAGTGACAACTACCTTACCATCCCTCGCTTAACACTCTAACTACTAAACCACAAAACCACTGACAACTACCTTACCATCTCTAACTTAACACTCTAACCACTAAACCACTAAACCAGTGACAACTACCTTACCATCCCTCGCTTAACACTCTAACTACTAAACCACAAAACCACTGACAACTACCTTACCATCTCTAGCTTAACACTCTAACCACTAAACCACTAAACCAGTGACAACTACCTTACCATCTCTAGCTTAACACTCTAACCACTAAACCACTAAACCAGTGACAACTACCTTACCATCCCTCGCTTAACACTCTAACTACTAAACCACTAAACCAGTGACAACTACCTTACCATCTCTAACTTAACACTCTAACCACTAAACCACTAAACCAGTGACAACTACCTTACCATCCCTCGCTTAACACTCTAACTACTAAACCACTAAACCAGTGACAACTACCTTACCATCTCTAACTTAACACTCTAACCACTAAACCAGTGACAACTACCTTACCATCCCTCGCTTAACACTCTAACTACTAAACCACTAAACCAGTGACAACTACCTTACCATCTCTAGCTTAACACTCTAACTACTAAACCACTAAACCAGTGACAACTACCTTACCATCTCTAACTTAACACTCTAACTACTAAACCACAAAACCACTGACAACTACCTTACCATCTCTAGCTTAACACTCTAACCACTAAACCACTAAACCAGTGACAACTACCTTACCATCCCTAGCTTAACACTCTAACCACTAAACCACAAAACCACTGACAACTACCTTACCATCCCTCGCTTAACACTCTAACCACTAAACCACTAAACCAGTGACAACTACCTTACCATCCCTAGCTTAACACTCTAACTACTAAACCACAAAACCACTGACAACTACCTTACCATCCCTCGCTTAACACTCTAACCACTAAACCACTAAACCAGTGACAACTACCTTACCATCTCTAGCTTAACACTCTAACCACTAAACCACTAAACCAGTGACAACTACCTTACCATCCCTCGCTTAACACTCTAACCACTAAACCACTAAACCACTGACAACTACCTTACCATCTCTAGCTTAACACTCTAACCACTAAACCACTAAACCACTGACAACTACCTTACCATCCCTAGCTTAACACTCTAACCACTAAACCACTAAACCACTGACAACTACCTTACCATCTCTAGCTTAACACTCTAACCACTAAACCACTAAACCACTGACAACTACCTTACCATCCCTAGCTTAACACTCTAACCACTAAACCACTAAACCAGTGACAACTACCTTACCATCCCTAGCTTAACACTCTAACCACTAAACCACTAAACCAGTGACAACTACCTTACCATCCCTAGCTTAACACTCTAACCACTAAACCACTAAACCACTGACAACTACCTTACCATCTCTAGCTTAACACTCTAACCACTAAACCACTAAACCACTGACAACTACCTTACCATCCCTAGCTTAACACTCTAACCACTAAACCACTAAACCAGTGACAACTACCTTACCATCTCTAGCTTAACACTCTAACCACTAAACCACTAAACCACTGACAACTACCTTACCATCCCTCGCTTAACACTCTAACCACTAAACCACAAAACCACTGACAACTACCTTACCATCTCTAACTTAACACTCTAACCACTAAACCACTAAACCAGTGACAACTACCTTACCATCCCTCGCTTAACACTCTAACCACTAAACCACAAAACCACTGACAACTACCTTACCATCTCTAACTTAACACTCTAACCACTAAACCACTAAACCAGTGACAACTACCTTACCATCCCTAGCTTAACACTCTAACCACTAAACCACTAAACCACTGACAACTACCTTACCATCTCTAGCTTAACACTCTAACCACTAAACCACTAAACCACTGACAACTACCTTACCATCCCTAGCTTAACACTCTAACCACTAAACCACTAAACCAGTGACAACTACCTTACCATCTCTAGCTTAACACTCTAACCACTAAACCACTAAACCAGTGACAACTACCTTACCATCCCTCGCTTAACACTCTAACCACTAAACCACTAAACCACTGACAACTACCTTACCATCTCTAACTTAACACTCTAACCACTAAACCACTAAACCAGTGACAACTACCTTACCATCCCTCGCTTAACACTCTAACCACTAAACCACTAAACCACTGACAACTACCTTACCATCTCTAACTTAACACTCTAACCACTAAACCACTAAACCAGTGACAACTACCTTACCATCCCTCGCTTAACACTCTAACCACTAAACCACTAAACCACTGACAACTACCTTACCATCTCTAACTTAACACTCTAACCACTAAACCACTAAACCAGTGACAACTACCTTACCATCCCTCGCTTAACACTCTAACCACTAAACCACTAAACCAGTGACAACTACCTTACCATCCCTCGCTTAACACTCTAACCACTAAACCACTAAACCACTGACAACTACCTTACCATCTCTAACTTAACACTCTAACCACTAAACCACTAAACCAGTGACAACTACCTTACCATCCCTCGCTTAACACTCTAACCACTAAACCACTAAACCACTGACAACTACCTTACCATCTCTAACTTAACACTCTAACCACTAAACCACTAAACCACTGACAACTACCTTACCATCTCTAACTTAACACTCTAACCACTAAACCACTAAACCAGTGACAACTACCTTACCATCTCTAACTTAACACTCTAACCACTAAACCACTAAACCAGTGACAACTACCTTACCATCCCTCGCTTAACACTCTAACCACTAAACCACTAAACCACTGACAACTACCTTACCATCTCTAACTTAACACTCTAACCACTAAACCACTAAACCAGTGACAACTACCTTACCATCCCTCGCTTAACACTCTAACCACTAAACCACTAAACCAGTGACAACTACCTTACCATCCCTCGCTTAACACTCTAACCACTAAACCACTAAACCACTGACAACTACCTTACCATCCCTAGCTTAACACTCTAACCACTAAACCACTAAACCACTGACAACTACCTTACCATCCCTAGCTTAACACTCTAACCACTAAACCACTAAACCAGTGACAACTACCTTACCATCCCTAGCTTAACACTCTAACCACTAAACCACTAAACCACTGACAACTACCTTACCATCCCTAGCTTAACACTCTAACCACTAAACCACTAAACCACTGACAACTACCTTACCATCTCTAGCTTAACACTCTAACCACTAAACCACTAAACCACTGACAACTACCTTACCATCCCTAGCTTAACACTCTAACCACTAAACCACTAAACCAGTGACAACTACCTTACCATCCCTAGCTTAACACTCTAACCACTAAACCACTAAACCAGTGACAACTACCTTACCATCCCTAGCTTAACACTCTAACCACTAAACCACTAAACCACTGACAACTACCTTACCATCTCTAACTTAACACTCTAACCACTAAACCACTAAACCAGTGACAACTACCTTACCATCCCTCGCTTAACACTCTCACCACTAAACCACTAAACCAGTGACAACTACCTTACCATCTCTAGCTTAACACTCTAACCACTAAACCACTAAACCACTGACAACTACCTTACCATCTCTAGCTTAACACTCTAACCACTAAACCACTAAACCAGTGACAACTACCTTACCATCCCTCGCTTAACACTCTAACCACTAAACCACAAAACCACTGACAACTACCTTACCATCCCTCGCTTAACACTCTAACCACTAAACCACTAAACCAGTGACAACTACCTTACCATCCCTCGCTTAACACTCTAACCACTAAACCACAAAACCACTGACAACTACCTTACCATCTCTAGCTTAACACTCTAACCACTAAACCACTAAACCACTGACAACTACCTTACCATCTCTAGCTTAACACTCTAACCACTAAACCACAAAACCACTGACAACTACCTTACCATCTCTAGCTTAACACTCTAACCACTAAACCACTAAACCACTGACAACTACCTTACCATCTCTAACTTAACACTCTAACGACTAAACCACTAAACCAGTGACAACTACCTTACCATCCCTCGCTTAACACTCTAACCACTAAACCACTAAACCAGTGACAACTACCTTACCATCCCTAGCTTAACACTAACCACTAAACCACTAAACCAGTGACAACTACCTTACCATCCCTAGCTTAACACTAACCACTAAACCACTAAACCAGTGACAACTACCTTACCATCTCTAACTTAACACTCTAACCACTAAACCACTAAACCAGTGACAACTACCTTACCATCCCTCGCTTAACACTCTAACCACTATACCACTAAACCACTGACAACTACCTTACCATCCCTCGCTTAACACTCTAACCACTAAACCACTAAACCACTGACAACTACCTTACCATCTCTAGCTTAACACTAACCACTAAACCACTAAACCAGTGACAACTACCTTACCATCTCTAGCTTAACACTCTAACCACTAAACCACTAAACCACTGACAACTACCTTACCATCCCTCGCTTAACACTCTAACCACTAAACCACTAAACCACTGACAACTACCTTACCATCCCTCGCTTAACACTCTAACCACTAAACCACTAAACCAGTGACAACTACCTTACCATCCCTAGCTTAACACTCTAACCAGTGGGCCAACACACCATGACAAATTCTAGAAAGGAATTAACCAATTATAACAATTTAGTGAGCCAGTCCCACTAAGACTTCAATCAATGATAATTATGTGACATCTGTACAATTGATAGTGTTTGGATCTGTTAGTAAATATTTGCACTCTATTAATATCTCCTAAATCATCACCATCACCATCACCACCATCATCACCATCATCACTATCATCACCATCACTATCATCACCATCACCATCATCATCATCACCATCACCATCATCACCATTTAACATCGTCACCACCACCATCGTCACCATCGTCACCATCACCATCATCATCATCATGATCACCATCATCATCATCACCATCACCACCATCATGATCACCATCACCACCACCACCACCATCAGCACCATCATGATTCACCATCACCATCATCATCACAACCATCACCATCATCACGATCACTATCACGATCCCCATGACCATCACCACCATCACCATCACCATCGTCGTGCTCACCATCACCATCACCATCATGATTCACCATCACCATCATCTTCACAACCATCATCATCATCATCATGATCACCATCACTATCACGATCACCATCACCATCATCACCATCACCATCACCACCATCACCATCACCATCACCACCATCATGATTCACCATCACCATCATCACGACCATCACCATCACCATCATCACCATCACCATCACCATCACCACCATCATGATTCACCATCACCATCATCACGACCATCACCATCACCATCATCACCATCACCACCATCACCATCACCATCACCACCATCATGATTCACCATCACCATCATCACGACCATCACCATCACCATCACCATCATGATTACGACCACCACCATCACCATCACCATCCTGTAGCAGATTCCATATCAATACTTCTGAATACCTTACAAATATGGGTGGGTGGGGGTACACATACACACAGCTGCTGCCTCCACACACACACACACACACACACACACACACACACACACACACACACACACACACACACACATATATAGAATCGAATAGTATTTGCTATACTGCAGGTTAAGTTTGATTTACAAATATCACACATATATCTATCATCATCATCATCATCATCATCATCATTTGACGTCCGTTTTTCCCTACTTGCAAGGGTCCATCAGGTCCTATTCAGCACAGCATCCCTCCACTTGTCACAGCCCTTCGTCATCTACTCCGTGAGCTTCAGCAATCTGAGGTCTGCTCTCACCACCTCCACCCATATATATATATATATCATCGAGGCACATGGCTTAGTGGTTAGAGCATTGGCCTTGCAATCGAAAGGTTGTGAGTTCAATTCTCAGACCGGGAGATGTGTTGTTTCCTTGAGCAAGACACTTTATTTCACATTGCTCCACTTTACTCAGCTGTAGAAATGAGATGATAGGGACTGGGGTCCATATCATTCCACTGCAAAGTGGACGTGTAGGCATCACGGAAGAAAAAGCACCCAGCACTCACTGTAAATGAGGTTGGTGTTAGGAAGGGCATCCAGCTGTAGAAATAAAGCCAGAATCAGTTCCCGTCCCACCCTTGCAAGCAGGGAAAAGTGGACGTAAAATGAAATGATGAAATGATGTATCATCACCGTTTTACAACCATTTTTCCATGCTAGCATGGCTTAGATAACCATGCCTCGCTCATACAGAACTGATTTTGGCTTGGTTTCTACAGTTGGATGCCCTTCCTAATGCCAATCTCATTTACAGTGAGTACTGGGTGCTATATATGTGTGTGTATATATATATATGTATATATATATATATATATATATATATACACACACATATATAGGTGTAATGAAAAAAAGCACCCAGTACTCACTGTAAATGAGATTGGCATTGGAGGCACATGGCTTACTGGTTAGAGCATTGGCCTTGCAATCGAAAGGTTGTGAGTTCAATTCTCAGACCGGGTGATGTGTTGTTTCCTTGAGCAAGACACTTTATTTCACATTGCTCCAGTTTACTCAGCTGTAAAAATGAGATGATAGGGACTGGGGTCCATATCATTCCACTGTAAAGTGGTCGTGGAGGTGCCACGGCAAAAAAGCACCCAGCACTCACTGTAAATGAGGTTGGTGTTAGGAAGGGCATCCAGCTGTAGAAATCAAGCCAGAATCAGTTCCCGTCCCACCCTTGCAAGCAGGGAAAAGCGGACGTAAAAATGATGATGATGATGATGATGATAGATATATTTACAAAAAGGAAAAGAATGACTTCACATCTAGTTCTAAACAATTTAATTTAATTTTATAATATTATGATTTGGTAGATCTACCAAATCATATTATAAAATTAAATTAAATTGTTTAGAACTAGATGTGAAGTCATTCTTTTCCTTTTTTTAAATATACCTAACTGTACCAAGGATTTCACACATTTTCCAATATATATATACATATATATAAAATAAAGTTAAATAAAAAGTCAAATGATTAAAATTTAGCTTCATTTATTACTGCTATATATATTTCAGTGACAGCCATCTTTGGCTGTGACCTATTCAGGCAGTTTGAATTAGTGTGGTATAGACAAGTACATATGTTGTTGAGGTGTATAATTTTGTCAATACTCTGATATGCCCAGTTCCTGGTTGGGTTGTTATTTCACTGAGGAACTGGAATCAACTGGAATCATATATGATTCCAGTTCCTCAGTGAAATAACAACCCAACCAGGATCTGGGCATATCAGAGTATTGACAATATTATACACCTCAACAACATATGTACTTGTCTATACCACACTAATTCAAACTGCCTGAATAGGTCACAGCCAAAGATGGCTGTCACTGAAATATATATAGCAGTAATAAATGAAGCTAAATTTTAATCATTTGACTTTTTATTTAACTTTATTTTACATTACTCTGGAGTAACCAAACCAACCTGTGCACTTCGTCGAGTGCTCCAGCCTGCATACTGAGGTGTTGGTATACAACCAACATAAACTCAAAATATATATATATATGCGCGTTGCAAATGGTGGTGCATATGAAAAAGTAAGTCCTTCATCAGTGACCCTCCAACCGTCCCAGGCATGTCATCGCTTTAAGGGCCATATGCCTCAGGTTGGTGCGAACAACGGCTAAAAAAAGTCGTTGGGACACGTAAACAAAGGGGACGCCAGGGTAACAAACAAAAAGGTTTAAGCAACGGAAAGTGAGAAGAAATAGACAAGTCCCAGATCTCTATGAATATAAACTCGGTGAAATCGTGAACAAGAGACAAAAGACCATCAAACCTGGTTGAAATGTGAGCAAGGAAAGAATTTCGCACAGGTCTAACGGGGACTTGTCTATTTCTTCTCACTTGTCTCTTTCTTCTCACTTTCCGTTGCTTAAACCTTTTTGTTTGTTACCCTGGCGTCCCCTTTGTTTACGTGTCCCAACGACTTTTTTTAGCCGTTGTTCGCACCAACCTGAGGCATATGGCCCTTAAAGCGATGAAATGCCTGGGACGGTTGGAGGGTCACTGATGAAGGACTTACTTTTATATATATATATATATATATATATAGCGTGGAAGATGGACGTTAAACGAAGATGATGATATGCAAATGAATGACTGAAGGAGTTACAAGCCATTAAAACAAGATCTTTATATAACTCTGTCTCCTCCGCTCCTACAATACTTATACCCTATTCTATATATATAACTCTGTCTCCTCCGCTCCTACAATACTTATACCCTATTCTATATATATAACTCTGTCTCCTCCGCTCCTACAATACTTATACCCTATTCTATATATAAAACTCTGTCTCCTCCGCTCCTACAATACTTATACCCTATTCTATATATATATATATATATATATATATGTATGTAAAAAGTAAACAGAAATAACAACACAATTGGTACAGTATATGGAAGGAATATATCAGGTCAACGCTTGAAATAGCAGGAAGAGGGTCTTAACGTTTCGGACGCTAGTCCTTCATCAGAAGAAAGAATGAGAAATTAGGAAGATTGAAGGAGCGGGCAGGTCGGCATCATAAAAAAATTCTTTTAGAGAAAAATAACAGGTCCATTTGTGTTGACATCACTTGGAAATATATATATATAATATTAATAATTGTTTCTACTTTAAGCACAAGGCCAGCAATTACCCAGTGCATTACTGGTACTTTATTTTATCGACCCCGTAAGTATGAAAGGCAAAGTCAACCTCGGCGGGATTTGAACTCAGATCGTAAAGGGACTTAACTATGCTGGAAAGCATGGCGTCCGACCCCCTACCGATACTGCCAATCCACCGCCCTTTATATAATATTAATAATAACAACAACATTGCTATTATTGGGTATAAACTTTACCAGAGGGTTTAACCCTTTAGCATTTACATTACTCTATATATAATATTACTCTATATATCATCATCATCATTTTACGTCCGCTTTTCCCTGCTTGCAAGGGTGGGACGGGAACTGATTCTGGCTCGATTTCTACAGCTGGATGCCCTTCCTAACACCAACCTCATTCACAGTGAGTACTTTTTTGCCGTGGCGCCTTCACGTCCACTTTACAGTGTGGGCTGGGTGCTTTTTTGCCGTGGCACCTCCACGACCATTTTGCAGTGGAATAATAGGGACCCAGTCCTATCATCTCATTTCTACAGCTGAGTAAACTGGAGCAATGTGAAATAAAGTGTCTTGCTCAAGGATACAACACATCACCCGGTCTGAGAATTGAACTTACAACCTTTCGATTGCAAGCTCAATGCTCTAACCACTAAGCCATGTGCCTCCATATACTATTGTGGTTTTTGTGGTAAAGGCTTTATCGTACATAATATCTCACAAAATATCAAATCTATGAAACCTTGATATTTATTTTGAGAACAAAACCTTATCCTTGATATTATGGGAGGCCAGTTATGGCCAGTTATGGCCAGTTTGAACAGAAAGAAGTGACAGAACTGTGGCCAGATATAGCCAGTTTAAATGCTAAAGGGTTAAAAATCGATGTAATAGGGTTCATTCAGTGGTGATATAAAAAGAATAAGAAACAACAAAGAGTTAATATACTTTTAAACTAACACATGTTTCAGCCAATAAATCTTCATCCCAAGGAAGTCAAGTAACTAGATCAGCGATTGTGTGACAAATTAGCTTTCACAATACACGAATAAAGAGCCATCTGGTTATTAAAGTGACTGGAAATTGATAATAAATTGTAGTGAAAGCCAACAGATGCATTGTTTATTATTGGCAGCATGACCCGGGCTAAGTATAACAATATATATATTGATATATATTGAGATATGTATATATAAGTGTGTATATATATATATATTGTTATATATATGTATATATTGATATATATTTACATATATAGTTATATATAAGTGAAAGAGTAATTTCTATTTATTTGCCACCAGGGCATCAAAGATTGGGACAAATACAAAGGGGGAGTTTACATACATTTAAAAGACATGTAAAAAAACATATAACAAATTAAATTTAACAATCGATGTCCTCAATAGGGAGGGGCGTTGACATGGGTCACGCACACCCCCGAAAACATGTGCAACCCTCCTCTTCAGGAGCACAAAGAGCAGGTGCTCCCTTCCTCTTCTCATTCTTCTCCTCTCTCACCTACAGGCTGATATAGAGAGAAGGCCCATTCACTCGGGCCATTCTCGCTACTTTCACCCACCTTTCATAAAACTTGCTGGGGTAGAGCACCTCTCTCCATTCTGATCCTTCTTCTAAAGTGGTACTTGAAAAAAAGGACCAGTTGTTGGCCGGAGAGAAAGGTGTCTGACCTCAGCCCTTTCAACCTCGTCCACCATACAACCTCTTTCGCCATAGCTATCACACAGAGGAAAACCACCTCTCCTTCGTTTTTGAAAGGGAGAGGCGGTTTGATCGTGACAATGTTCTCGGTGGTCAACCGGATTGGTCCCACCCGCGACAGTAGTCGTTCCACATAGCCCCACAGGTCAGCAACGCCCGAGCAGTGTACGAATGTGTGCGCGACGGTTTCCTCGTCACGCACGCATCTCGAACAGATCTTCTTCGAGGGGTCCCTACCCGGGCGCCCGTGTCTGTAGAGCTTGTCCCGAACGGGTAGAGCTCCTCGGTAACATTGCCAAGCCAGGGACTTTTGGAAGTTGTCCATCGGTCCCGGGCCAAACGTCCTACCGAACAGACTGGCTAGCTCGTCTTCCTCCATGCCCAGAGCCTCTCCGAGAGCGTCGTCGCACTTACTGCGCACCAACCCTCTATAGAATGTTGAGGTTGAGTCTCCACTGATTGCCGGATCCGCTTGCCAGAGGGCCGTGAGCGCCTGGGCACATTTAATGTGCCAGTCGCCCACTTTTCTCGGTCTTTGCTTGACCCAGGATTGCAGCTCGGTGAGTGAGACGAGTCTCGGAAAGGCTCGCCTCACAAACAGGGCCCACACCGGCTGACCGGTGAGGAATACCTGGAGGTGCCGTAGCCTTAATGCGTGTCTACGCATCGTCAGCCACAGCATCCCCAGCCCTCCGTTCGAAGGGTGTTGACAGCAGATGGATCTTCTCACCAAAGGAGTCCGCTTCTTCCAAAGGAATCGGAAGAGCGCGCACTCCATTTTGGCGAGTGTTTTCTCTGGGCAAGGCACGACGGTCAAGCGGTAGTAGATGACGGACGCTATATAAGCGTTCACCACCTCCGCTCGACCTTTCAGGGATAATTTGCACTCGGCCCACTTCTGATAGGAACCCCAGTTTTTCCAAGTAGAAAGTAGAATTTTATTACACTTCTGTATTCAATTGATGTCATATTTTAATTTATGCACCAACCAATATAAACAAAATTAAGACGTATTAAAACAAACTTTTCTTTACTAGTATTGAATGTATTTTCAAATAAAATTTGTTTGAATGTTCTAGCTTTTTCTTTTCATACCGAGTATTAGATATTATTGACCCGACCACGTACATATATATATCGATTACCTATAACAATATTTTATTATCCCTTATACATATATATATACACATATATAGATATATATATATACATACATATATAGATATAGATATACACGTATACATAAATACATATATACATATATAGATATATATATACATACATATATCGATTACCTATAACAATATTTTGTTATCCCTTATACATATATATATACACATATATAGATATATATATATACATACATATATAGATATAGATATACACGTATACATATATACATATATACATATATAGATATATATATACATACATATATATATCGATTACCTATAACAATATTTTGTTATCCCTTATACATATATATATACACATATATAGATATATATATACATACATATATAGATATAGATATATACATATATAGATATAGATATATACATATATAGATATATATATACATACATATATAGATATATATACACATACATATATAGATATATATATATACATACATATATAGATATAGATATACACATATATACATATATATATATACATATCTATCTGTATCATATCGTCCAGAATCCAATCTTTTCTTTTTCAATGCTATTCAATAATTCTGTCTGATTCTTCAAAATAATCTTCTTGTATTTTAAAATCCCATAATTCTGTCAAACCACTGAAAACTATCTTCTACTTGTATTTAAACTCTTAATCTTATTACTGTTATATGCTCGTCTAATTATGGCCGAAATTCTAGGATTTTATTTTATAAAATAACCTTCTCGCTAACTACCCCAGATCCCTCCCCCCACTGGCCACCATTATTATTTGGACCAATCATAATTCAGCGGCCTATGCTATCACTTCTTAAGTTTAGACCTGGTTTCCTTTCGATATGATGGATGGACTACGGAATTCTGGAGAGTCTGAAAAATCTGGACACTCAATGACAATGCCAAAGATAAAGACAAATTCACCTCGTGCTGCCGGACGAGAATACAAGGACTCCTCCTCTTTATTTCGGCCGCGGATGGCTAACATAACCCCATCTCCCTCACCTCTCCCTGCGCTCCATCCTTCCCACCCACCAAATGCAATCCAAAACTTCAGAGTTGGTACTATGAATGTAGGTACCTTAAAAGGTTGCTCTAACGAGGTTGTAGAGATGCTTGAACGTAGGGAAGTTGATGTTTGCTGTGTTCAAGAGACCAGGTGGAGGGGTGGGTCTGCTAGATTCATTGTGGGTAAAAAACGATGCTATAAGCTTTTCTGGATGAGAAATGACAATGGGCTGGGTGGAGTAAAATCATGTTAGCAGAAAAATGGGAAGATAAGATAATAGACGTAAATAGAGTGAACGACAGAATAATTAAAATAAGACTTGTCCTAAATAGAAGAACTGTAACAATAATATCTGTGTATGCACCCCAATCCGCACTGCCTGGCGTTATAAAAGACAGATTCTATGAGTCGTTAATACTCACTACCGCCCAAATAACCGACAGTGACTACATAATTATTGCTGGTGACCTAAATGGTCACATTGGACAACATTGTGACGGCTATGACGGAATCCATGGAGGCTATGGGTTTGGTTCTAGAAATGAGGAAGGCTCCAGAATCCTGGAATTCTGTGACGCAAATAACCTAACTATCTGTAACACAAACTTCAAAAAACGAGATAATCACTTGATCACCTATAGATCAGGGGAACACGCCAGTCAGATAGATTATATCCTTACCAGAAGACGTGACAGAGTGTCTGTTGTAAACACTAAATCCCTCTCCCATGAAAAATGCACCTCCCAACATAGCCTCATCGTTAGTGACCTCATAGTTAGGACGAGACGTACTCGATGACAGGGGAGGACTATCCTCAGGAGAAAAATATGAAAGTTAAAGGACCCCACAGCCAGTAATAAATTTAAAAGCATATTACTTGATGCTTTTTGACAGTAAGGAAGAGCAATTAGAATCGTACAATATAGAGGAACAGTGGGAATTCCTGAAAGCTAACCTGCTGAAGGCGACAGATGAAATGTTGAAAGCATCTGGAACGGTGGGACACACTATGGTCACCCGGATAGTAAACCAAGTCATACAGAATGGGGTTGTACCAAAGGACTGGCGTAGCAGCATCATCATTAACTGCTACAAGGGTAAAGGAGATGCCCTAGATAGGGGAAACTATAGAGGCATTAAATTAATTGACCAGGTCATGAAGGTCACAGAAAAAGTAATAGCGCAACTAATCGGAGAGCGAATTGATCTAGATGAAATGCAGTTCGGGTTTGTGTCAGGTAAAAGTACCACAGATGCTCTTTTCCTTGTACGACAACTACAGGAGAAGTACCTAGCTAAAAGTAAACCCCTATACTTAGCTTTTGTTGACTTGGAGAAAGCCTTTGACAGAGTCCCACGCCCCATTATCTGGTGGGCTCTCAGAAAACT
>OZ024763.1:26914137-26949137 GCA_964016885.1 Eledone cirrhosa | reverse complement strand
ACGATCGTAGGCAATCCTGGCCAGCAATGGTACTAACCAGTTCCTATTGCACTCACAGTGGGCATCTAAAAACACAACCACATCACCCACGGAGTATTGAGCACCAAGGGTACGCGTTCGAATCAATCCTTGACGTTTATCGTTGCGGAAAAGCTTCACTTTGTTGTTAAACCTTTTAATATATTTCTCGAGTTTTCCTTTCAGGTCTGCTTTATCACTCATATCGTCAACCATGACAACCTCTTTCAGCAAGTGTTCAGGTGATGTGTTGATAATGCTGTGTACGGTTCGCATCAAAGTCGACCAACCTTCGTTATGGAAAACGACGACAACGCTAGCCGTGGGTAGTTGACGAGGGTAGTACCAGTATTTGCATTCATACATTCGGGTGTCGGGAATGGTTCGTTCCAAAGAAATCTTATCGCTAGCTACCATGTTGAAACCATACTCGTGAATAGATGCGTCCGCTTGAGCTTTCTCAGACATACTCGTGTAAACAGGCTCGCCATTTTCACCCGGGAGAGACGAAAGTTTCTTCTCCTGCGGTTCATAATTTCCCAACACTCCTTGTCTAAAAACTGTCTTAGCCGAGTGTCTCTTAACTTCATGTGTATTCATGTTACTGTTGTTGCCGACAACGAAGTCCAAAGGTGGGTTTCTCATGGCATTTTCCGGTCGATCGTTACCTTCATATTCGTTATCTACCCACCTACTTTTGTGTGGCGAATCCTTCGAATATATATTAAGTCTGTGTTGTCCATCGTCCAAATGGTAAAGTAATAAAGGTATGGCAAATAGTGAGGTTACAATCAAAATAGCCAGACGTAGCCACAACCGTCGCCGTATTTTCATCCTCCGTTATGAAATAAGTTCTAGTGTTTTGATTCAGCTTTTGATACGGTTTTTCTTCTTTTTTCTGTGTTGATGTGATGTGATGTGTTAAAAGAGAGACAGAGGATGAGAGAAATTAGAAAAAAACTGTTGCTGAAAATGTCGAAGAGAGGGAAGTAGTAAAATTAAAGAGAGAGTATGGTCGCTGCGTAAGACTGCTGCTATTGTAATGTAGTTAAGAACTGTCAGTTACACGAGGTAAAGGACAAACGAAATAGATAGAGTTACCTCCCTTAGCAAACTAGTTTACAACAACGATGGCGGTAGTAGTGGTGGTAGAGGTGATGGTGGCGGCGGCGGTAGTAGGAGCAACAGTTTTAGTGAAGGTAGCGGGAGGGAAATTGTAAATGTTGTGGTGGCGCTACAGTCAGCGGTAACAACACACTGTGTCTGTGTGTGTGTATATGTATATATATATATATATATATATACACAATATTTGCTTATATATATATATGTATTTATATATATATATGTAGGAGGTGAGTTTTATTGTAGTACAATAAAGCAATGTTGATTTAAAAAGTGTTTTTTAACCTTCATATCATGTATCCCTATTTTATCTGATTTTATCATGACGATATTTGTTTTTGAAATGCGCATAATAAAATACTTGGAACTCTTTTAACCATCTTTTGATCTTATATTATATATATATATATATATATACGAGGGTCGGCTGAAAAGTTCATAGGCAGACCAAGATACTCTCATGGAATGACCAAATGAGGTATATTTTTCAACACAACACACATATACATACATACAAACATATATATATATATATATATATATATATATATATATATATACACACACACACACACACATAAACGAGGGTCAGCTGAAAAGTTCATAGGCAGACCAAGATACTCTCATGGAATGACCAATTGAGGTTTATTTTTCAGCATAGTCCTTGGAAAGAAACAACAGTTATTAATAAGAAGGGTTAAGGGCGGTGGATTGGCAGAATCGGTAGAGCGTCGGACAAATGCTTAGCGGCATAGAGTTACGGGCCTTTACATTCTGAGTTCAAATCCAGCCGAGGTTAACGGGGTCGATAAAATAAAGTACCAGTAATGCACTGATGTCGATTTAATCGACTTTCCCCTCCCAAAAAATTGTTGGCCTTGTGCCTATATCAGAAATTATTATTAAGAAGAGCTGAAATTAATGCATGCAAGATTTCACAGCACTAACATCACTCCTTCATAGTCTGACCAAGATACTCTCATGGAATGACCAATTGAGGTCTACTTTTTCAAAACATACTCTCTGGAAAGAAACAATGCAGTTATTAATAAGAGTTGAAATTAATGTATGCTAGATTTCACAGCTCTAGCATCACTCCTTCATAGTGAGCCAATGAACTTTTCAACCCATCCTCGTGTGTGTGTGTGTGTGTGTGTGTGTGCCTGGGACCACCACCTGTTGCGAAAACGAGTGTACCAGCTATGATGCCTCATGCAGCGACATATTCTCCGGCAGCAACCTGGTGCAGTCTGCGACTAACCCAGGTTCCGCTGCACTTCAGGCCGAGGAGGGTAAACTCTCCAAATATCGGTCGATCACCGACAGGTTTGCGGTCGAGCCCGTAGTTGTGGAGACTTCTGGTTTCCTTGGCCCTAGGACCACCTCCCTACACACCATCATCGGCTTCTGGTGTCCTTGGCCCAAGGGCCACGTCCTTACTCACTACCATCGGCTTCTAGTGTCCTTGGCCCTAGGACCACCTCTCTACTCACCACCATCGGCTTCTAGTGTCCTTGGCCCTAGGACCACCTCTCTACTCACCACCATCGGCTTCTAGTGTCCTTGGCCCTAGTACCACCTCCCTACTAACCACCATCGGCTTCTAGTGTCCTTGGCCCTAGGACCACCTCCCTACTCACCACCATCGGCTTCTGGTGTCCTTGGCCCTAGTACCACCTCCCTACTAACCACCATCGGCTTCTAGTGTCCTTGGCCCTAGGACCACCTCCCTACTCACCACCATCGGCTTCTGGTGTCCTTGGCCCTAGGACCACCTCCCTACTAACCACCATCGGCTTCTGGTGTCCTTGGCCCTAGGACCACCTCCCTACACACCATCATCGGCTTCTAGTGTCCTTGGCCCTAGGACCACCTCCCTACTAACCACCATCGGCTTCTGGTGTCCTTGGCCCTAGGACCACCTCCCTACACACCATCATCGGCTTCTAGTGTCCTTGGCCCTAGGACCACCTCCCTATTCACAACCATCGGCTTCTCGTGTCTTTGGCCCTAGGACAACCCCCTTCTTACCACCATCGGCACAGAGTTGGCTACCCGCAGGTGTGAGCCAGGCGAGCTGGAATGG
This sequence comes from Eledone cirrhosa, assembly GCA_964016885.1. Lineage (NCBI taxonomy): Eukaryota > Metazoa > Mollusca > Cephalopoda > Octopoda > Eledonidae > Eledone > Eledone cirrhosa. The sequence continues at coordinate 26,945,908 of OZ024763.1, read as the reverse complement.
CTCTTCCAGCGCGTCTCCCTCACCATCTTCCATGGAAACGCCTTCTCTATTCTGTCTGCTGGAGCCATGGAGCGATAGCGCGTTGGCCCCCATTTGCTCACAATAGTGAGAGATGGGGAGAGCGGCAGAGGCGGGGGCAGTGACAGTGAGAGTTTGGTTCCATTGTGTTTGAACCTTCGTGGAAAAAGTAGATAGCTAAAAATCATATGCAGGGATTTTGACCTCAATACACCTGTATGTTCTCGTATTGACGTGTCATAACATATTCTAACGTGAACCTGTAGCGAATAATCCAGTTGTAACGGATAAGTGGATAGATGGAATTGTTGGTATGTTGGTTTCAATGCAAAGAATAATACCAGGATTGTGTTGTTACAATGTTTATTTTATTATAACAATATTCAATTTGAATATTGGATGATAAAATCTATAACATGAAATATTCGTAAATCTTCGAGCCACGTAAATTCAAGTATCACAGAATACGATTATAATATAATTGTATTCTTTCTGAAAGATACAATCTGACAAACAGAAATGGTACGTGTAAAATACAAACAGTGTGAACTTACTATGTGTGCGTGTGCGTATTAGTATACTTTCTTGTTTTAGCAGTAGTAGTAATCACTCAGTCAGGCGTGTAATGGCGTGTGAGAAGTTAGTAGACAGGCGTTTTTCGTGACGAGAGCGTGTAAATGCGACCTGTCTTGTCTGTAGTCCACTTTTTCTGCCGGGGCGTAAACAACACTTGTATTTATAATGGTTGAAGTTAGAAGGATAGATATATCCTCTGACTTTTGGTTAGCATCTCCCAAGGGGTTGGTCTGCCAGGCGTAAACAACTTAGAAGGATGGATATATCTGACCTCTTTTTTTGCCAGGCGTAAACAACATCTGACCTGTGTTTAACATCTCCCAAGGGATTGGTCTGCCGGGCGTAAACAACTAACCACGGCTTGTCCCAGAGGCGGGAAAGCTCAGATTCGGTTTCGAATATTCGCCGCCGTTATAAACCCTTAAATGCATGTGGCAATGCGGCGCCGTCAGTCGGAAATCAGCACACGCTAAAGCAACATAGCCTCCATCAAAACATCAAATGTTTGGTAAAGCTAAGGTGGAAGAGCAGCCAAATAATTGACACTCTGGAGCAAGTTTATGGGGACAATGCCCCCAAAGAAATCAATTACCTACCAATGAATAAGTCGTTTTAGAAGTGGAAGAGATGAGGTTGAAGATGACCCCCAGTTGAAGATGTAAAAAAGGTGCTTTGACATGGTTTAAATAACATGGCCTTCAGTTTTACACAGATGAACTTAAAGACTGGTATCAACACTTGTAGAAGTGTCTTGACCTAGATGGAGCATATGTTGAAAAATAAACATCATAACTTAAACCGTTTCTTCCAACTGTCCTTTTTGCACGCACGTTTCATGAAGCCCCCTCGTATATGTATATATTTATTTACCCCACACATTTTAGTCACACATTCACTTCTTTGCTATTGTTATTAGAACAACCTGTTTATGAAAAAACTCATTATATAAAAATAATTGAGTAGTAGCTAATAAAAACAAAACACCGCTACTAAAGATTAAATAAAAAAGACTATAACAACAAAAACAATCATAATTGTTTCTACTTTAGGCACAAGGCCAGCAATTACCCACACGTTCATTACTGGTACTTTATTTTATCGACCCTCTAAGGATGAAAGGCAAAGGTAGCTTCAGCAGGATTTGAACTCAGATCGTAAAAGGACGTAACTATGCTGGAAAGCATGGCGTCCGACCCTCGACTGATACTGCCAATCCACCAATAATAATAATAAATGTTTCTACTTTAGGCACAAGGCCAGCAATTACCCAGTGCATTACTGGTACTTTATTTTATCGACCCCGTAAGGATGAAAGGCAAAGTCAACCTCGGCGGGATTTGAACTCAGTTCGTAAAAGGACGTAACTCTGCTGGAAAGCATGGCGTCCGACCCTCTACCGATACTGCCAATCCACCGCCCTAATAATAATAATAATGGTACACATACACATACACCAGGTCTGAACACAGAAGAGCCAAACTCCCACTGTCATCGCCTCCATCTCTCTCGCCCTCCCCATCTCTCACTATTTTGAACAAATGGGGTCCCACGAGCAGGCCGCCCCACAGCCCCGTCGGACAGAATGGAGAAGGCGTTTCCCCGGAGGATGGTAAGGGAGATGCGCTGGAAGAGCCATTCCATCTCGCGAGGCTCACACCTGCGGCTGGCCAACTCAGCGCCTATGGTGGTGAGTAGGGAGGTAGCCCTAGGGCCAAGGACACCAGAAGTCTCCTCTGCTACAGGTAGCCAGGTCTGTGCCTATGGTGGTGAGTAGGGAGGTAGCCCTAGGGCCAAGGACACCAGAAGTCTCCTCTGCTACAGGTAGCCAGGTCTGTGCCTATGGTGGTGAGTAGGGAGGTAGCCCTAGGGCCAAGGACACCAGAAGTCTCCTCTGCTACAGGTAGCCAGGTCTGTGCCTATGGTGGTGAGTAGGGAGGTAGCCCTAGGGCCAAGGACACCAGAAGTCTCCACTGCTACAGGTAGCCAGGTCTGTGCCTATGGTGGTGAGTAGGGAGGTAGCCCTAGGGCCAAGGACACCAGAAGTCTCCTCTGCTACAGGTAGCCAGGTCTGTGCCTATGGTGGTAAGTAGGGAGGTAGCCCTAGGGCCAAGGACACCAGAAGTCTCCACTGCTACAGGTAGCCAGGTATGTGCATATGGTGGTAAGTAGGGAGGTAGCCCTAGGGCCAAGGACACCAGAAGTCTCCACTGCTACAGGTAGCCAGGTCTGTGCCTATGGTGGTAAGTAGGGAGGTAGCCCTAGAGCCAAGGACACCAGAAGTCTCCACTGCTACAGGTAGCCATCTCAGCGCCTATGGTGGTGAGTAGGGAGGTAGCCCTAGGGCCAAGGACACCAGAAGTCTCCACTGCTACAGGTAGCCAGGTCTGTGCCTATGGTGGTAAGTAGGGAGGTAGCCCTAGGGCCAAGGACACCAGAAGTCTCCACTGATACAGGTAGCCAGGTCTGTGCCTATGGTGGTAAGTAGGGAGGTAGCCCTAGGGCCAAGGACACCAGTAGTCTTCACTGCTACAGGTAGCCAGGTCTGCGCCTATGGTGGTAAGTAGGGAGGTAGCCCTAGGGCCAAGGACAGCAGTAGTCTTCACTGCTAGGGGCTCGACTGCAAACTTGTCAGAGGGCAACAGTTAATACATGTAATAAAAAAAGGGTTGTATGAAACAAATATAATTAGAAATATTCCTAAATAAATACAGAAAATGAAGGGAAAGGCAAGGGCTTTGGGGTCACCAAAAATGGGGAGGAGAAGGACCGGAACGGGTTCTGAGCCTAGGACGTGGCGGTGTTTGGGCTGCGCCCTACGGACAAGCCTGCAAAAGCATTTCCACGGACAATGGCCAGTGACACCCGCTGCAACAGCCACCCCACCTCGCAGGACTCCTTTATCAGACGGCCTGCCGACGTTCCGATCTTGCGGAGGAACTTGGCAATACTGGGTCCAAGGATGCCTGAGGTTTTGACGGCGACCGATGCGAAGAGGAAGCGTCTGGACAATCCTCAGTATTTGTTTGTCTTCCTTTCCTCTGCATTGCGGGCCGCAGTACCGGGGTTTGTGGCCGAAGAGACTACACAAATATATAATCAAAGTGAGAAAGAAAAAACACCAAATGCCTCAGTTGGTCACACACCACAGGGGTCATTGAATATTTTTCAGGCACAGAAAGGAAGAAGAAAAGGAAACTGAAAAGGAGACAAAGAAAGAAGGATCGAGTGGCGAAAGAAAGGGAGAGAGGGAGGGACATAGGTTACACCCCACTTTGAGTGGTGCCTCAGCTGCGCCCCGCGGACAAAATGGCAAAAGCATTACCGCGGAGAATGGCCAAAGCCACTGGCTACAGTAGCCGCCCCCACTTCACGGGGCTGCCTCCTCAAGCGGGCCACCGTCTTTCCGACTTTACAGAAGAAATCAGCAGTGCGGGGACCACGGACATCAAAGATCTTGAAGGAAAATGGTCAGAGACACCCGTTGCAATAGCCATCCCACCTCGCGAGACTCCCTCCTCAAGTGGGCCTCCGTCTTTCCAACGCTAGAAGTCTCGACAGAGACCGGTACAAAGAGGAAGCGGTCGGTCAGGCCGGTATTTGACTATCACCTTCTTCATTGTGGTAATGTGGGGTCCAAGGACACCAGATGTCTCGACGGGTACCAGTACAAAGAGGAAGCGGTCGGTCAGGCCAGCGTACTTAACCCTTTATCAATTACGTTACTCTCTATATATACTGTTGTATTTCAATGGTAAACACTTTACCTCACATAATAGTGAATCTATGAGATTTTGATATTATTTATTTTGAGAACAATACCTTAACATAAGTATGAGCAGCCATTTATGGCCGGTTTGAATAAAAAGAGGTGAGAGAATTCTGGACGGATACGGCTGATTTAAAGCATGGTGTCCGACCCTCTACCGATACTGCCAATCTTGAGAATAATACCTTAAAATAAGTATGAGCAACTAGTTATGGCCGGCTTGAATAGAAAGAGGTGAGAGAATTCTGGCCAGGTTTGGCCAGTTTAAATGTTAAAGGGTTAAATACAAGGATGAAAAGCAAAGTTAAATTAGAAAAACACAAAAAATTCTAATATGTGCAAACACTACACATAGTCATTTTTACATTAGGCACAAGGCTATCGATTTGAAATGAAGGAGAAAGGCGACGAAATCAACCCCAGTGCATTACTGGTATTTTATTTTGTCGACCCCCGTAAGGATAAAAGGCAAAGCTAATATAATAATTGTTTCTACTTTTGGCACAAGGCCAGCAATTATCTCAGTGCATTACTGGTACTTTATTTTTGATCGACCCCGTAAGGAATGAAAGGCAAAGTTAACCTCGGCGGGATTTGAACTGAGAATGACAAGGGCCGTAACTCTATGCGTCAATCATTCTGATTTAGGTACATCAGAAATTTGAAGAGGAGGCAAAAGTCGATAAAATCGATCCGGAGTGCATTACTGGTACTTTATTTTATCAATCCCGTAAGGACAAAAAGCAAAGCTAACCCCGGCGAGATTTGAATCCAGAACGTAAAGCGCCGTAACTCTATGCTGTAATGAATCCATGAGTGAAAAGCTACAGCTATATCAGTAAAAAAATTATGTGTGGCTGTGTTACCAGGAAGCTCTAAAGTAAAAGTAATATAGATAAGCAAAGTAGTCTACCTTGCACCAACAACCGCTATATTGGCTCCCACTATATGCTGCATGTCGGGCTGAAGAGGCCAAACTCTCCAAGTTCCGGTCGCACTCCAACAGGTTCGCGGTCGTGCCCTTGGTAGTTGAGACTTCTAGTGTCCTTGGCCCTAGAGCTACCTCCCTAATTACCACTATAGGCACAGACCTGGCTAGCTGTAGCAGTGCAGACTACTGGTGTCTTTGGCCCTAGGGCTACCTCCCTACTCACCGCCATAGGCACAGATCTCGCTACCTGTAGCAGTGGAGACGTCTGGCGTCCTTGGCCCTAGGGCTACCTCCCTACTTACCACCATAGGCACATACCTGGCTAGCTGTAGCAGTGGAGACGTCTGGCGTCCTTGGTCCTAGGGCTACCTCCCTACTTACCACCATAGGCACATACCTGGCTAGCTGTAGCAGCGGAGACTTCTGGCGTCCTTGGCCCTAGGGCTACCTCCCTACTTACCACCATAGGCACAGACCTGGCTACCTGTAGCAGTGGAGACTTCTGGCGTCCTTGGCCCTAGGGCTACCCCCCTACTTACCACCATAGGCACATACCTGGCTACCTGTAGCAGTGAAGACTTCTGGCGTCCTTGGCCCTAGGGCTACCTCCCTACTCACCACCATATGCACAGACCTGGCTACCTGTAGCAGTGGAGACTTCTGGTGTCCTTGGCCCTAGGGCTACCTCCCTACTCACCACCATATGCACAGACCTGGCTACCTGTAGCAGTGGAGACTTCTGGTGTCCTTGGCCCTAGGGCTACCTCCCTACTCACCACCATAGGCGCTGAGCTCGCCAGCCGCAGGTGTGAGCCTCGCGAGTTGGAATGGCTCTTCCAGCGCATCTCTCATACCATCCTCCGTAGAAACGCCTTCTCTATTCTGTCCGCCGGGGTGCGGGGTGGCTAGCGCGTGGGACCCCATTTGCTTATAATACACACACAGTGTACCCTCCCCGCCACACCCCACTCCCACACACACCTTATGTATCCTCTCCACCACCCTGCATACACACAGTGTACCCCCCCCCACCACCACCACCACCAGCCCACACACACAAACACATTTTTGAGTTTTTATGGTGGTGGATTGGCAGTATCGACAGAGGGTCGGACGCCATGCTTTGCAGCATAAAGTTACGGCCCTTGCCATTCTGTGTTCAAATCCCGCCGAGGTTAACTTTGCCTTTCATCCTTACGGGGTCGATAAAATAAAGTACCAGTAATACACTGGGATAATTGCTGGCCTTGTGCGAAAAGTAGAAACACTTATTATAACTCTAACTACCGTATTTCCCAGCGACGAAGACGCTACTTTTTTCCTAAAATAAGTCTCAAAAATCTACCATGCGTCCTGGAGGCCGAAGATTGTTTGTTTTTTTTTTTCAAAAGGGTGCGTCCTCGAGAACGAAGCGTCTTCGGTGCCGGGAAATACGTTAGTTAATTAGTGTAAATTTAGCACCTTGTTTGTTTGTTTGTTTGTTTGTTTGTATGTATGTATGTATGTATGTATGTATGTATGTATGTATGTATGTATGTATGTATGTATGTATGTATGTATGTATGTATGTATGTATGTATGTATGTATGTATGTATGTATGTATGCATGCATGTATGTTATCTTTTTCTCTTAATTTCGAGTATAATTGTTTTGACCGGCCACCTTCCTGGTGGCAAGGTTGTAAAAGAAAAGAAATTGTCATCCCTTGAATCGCAAGAATGTTTTGCAAATTTTGAAGGTGCCAGCTATCGCAGCCATTTGTAGACTATGAATTAGGGAGCTGCGCTTTTTGTCCGCAAATCCAAGTTCAGTCATACTTTGGTCCAAGCGGGTTGTTATATAACCCGTAGCTCCAATAATGATGGGTATGAAGCTAAAGATGTATGTATGTATGTATGTATGTATGTATGTATGTATGTATGTATGTATGTATGGTCACCAGTTGGTGCTACTGGTAACATGTATCCCAGTACAACCTGACCCATGGTCGGGTCGTTGGCGACTAAACTGGCAACCCCAAGGTTTCTTGGTGAGGAGGGTGACTTTGGACATCCTGCAGGACTAAAAACAAAACCTGTCAAAGGGCAAAGGAGCTCTTAAGAGTCAATGGCCATCCAAAATCACCGGGAGAGATGACCCTTTAGCCTTTGTCAAGGCAGAATTCTAGGAGAAGGAAAACTCTGATATAACACCTGCAACCCTGATGGTATCCAATGATGTTGACTTGTTCTTCTTTTTGGTAAATATCATCTTGGTTAAGAGACACACTCGTTCAGCGCATCAGTAGGGGTTCTCCTACATGCATATAAAGTAGTGGCCGTACTCTAAAACGAGTTGGCAGCCACCACATGTATGTATGTATGTATGTATGTATGTATGTATGTATGTATGTAAGGTCCCGTAACTCCCAAGGGGATCGTAGGGGCGCCGTATTGACATACGGCGTTTCTAGGGCATTTTTTTTTTACACCTGTCAGAGCCCATCTCCTCTCCATGTCTGAATACAGCAAATTTCTTCCAGGGAAGGAGAGAGGAAGGAAGTGAGAATCGACCCCAGTACTAGACTGGTACTTTTTTCTATCGACCTCGAATGAATGAAAAACAACAGAGAAGGATAGAGAGAGTGAGACAAAAGGAAGTGAGAACGAGATATAGAGGAAGAATCGACCCCAGTACTAGACTGGTACTTTTTTTACTCAACCTTGAATGGGTGAAAGGCAAAGTTGACCTCGGAGGGATTTGAACTCAGAGGCTAGAGAGCCGAAACGTATACCTCGAAACATTCTACCCGACGTTCTAACGACTCTGCCAATTACCCGCCTTTAGCACCATGTATCCGAACCCAAATACTCGGGCATTCGTATAGAGACATCTGGGTTCCTCCGAAGGAGTCTTTGGAGTAACGTTACTCGATAGAGTGCATATCTCAAAGATCAAAGAGCCATTCCAGGTAGAGCTGCTACTTCTCCGAATTGAGAGATCACAGCTCCGATACTATGGACATGTGGTTAGAATGTCTCAGGAAAGAATCGCTGGACAGATTTGTAGCTCGGAGATCAGAGAGTCACTCCAGGTAGAGCTGCTACTTCTCCGAATTGAGAGATCACAGCTCCGATACTATGGACATGTGGTTAGAATGTCTCAGGAAATAATCGCTGGACAGATTTGTAGCTCGGAGATCAGAGAGTCACTCCAGGTAGAACCACTACTTCTCCCAATTGAGAGATCACAGCTCCGATACTATGGGCATGTGGTTAGAATGTCTCAGGAAATAATCGCTGGACAGATTTGTAGCTCGGAGATCAGAGAGTCACTCCAGGTAGAGCTGCTACTTCTCCGAATTGAGAGATCACAGCTCCGATACTATGGACATGTGGTTAGAATGTCTCAGGAAATAATCGCTGGACAGATTTGTAGCTCGGAGATCAGAGAGTCACTCCAGGTAGAACCACTACTTCTCCCAATTGAGAGATCACAGCTCCGATACTATGGGCATGTGGTTAGAATGTCTCAGGAAATAATCGCTGGACAGATTTGTAGCTCGGAGATCAGAGAGTCACTCCAGGTAGAGCTGCTACTTCTCCCAATTGAGAGATCACAGCTCCGATACTATGGGCATGTGGTTAGAATGTCTCAGGAAATAATCGCTGGACAGATTTGTAGCTCGGAGATCAGAGAGTCACTCCAGGTAGAGCTGCTACTTCTCCCAATTGAGAGATCACAGCTCCGATACTATGGGCATGTGGTTAAAATGTTTCAGGAAATAATCGCTGGACAGATTTGTAGCTCGGAGATCAGAGAGTCACTCCAGGTAGAGCTGCTACTTCTCCGAATTGAGAGATCACAGCTCCGATACTATGGGCATGTGGTTAGAATGTCTCAGGAAAGAATTTGTGGACAGATTTGTAGCTCAGATATCAGAGAGTCACTCCAGGTAGAGCCACTATCAATTTAACAATTGACAGAAAGTATTTAAAAGACAGGTAATTATTACCTTGATAACTGGAATTAATATTACGAAATTCATCCTATTACCTGGATTGGCACAATTAGTATTAGGACAGGTGATTAATTACCTGTAGGACAGGTAAACCTAGTACCTAGATTGTTGTAAGTACTTTGGGTCAGGTAAACATTTTACCTGGATTGATAGAATTACATTTAGGACAGGTGTCAAATTACCTTTAGAACAGGTAAACACTATCACCTGGATTAGTAGAAAGAAATACTTTTAGGACAGGTAACGCTATTACACAGATTTGAAAAATTACCTTTATATCAGGTGAGCCTGGATTTGTAAAAAGAAGTACTTTTAGAATCTATTAGCTGGATTATTAGAAGCAATTTTAGGACAGGTAACCCTGCATTGGTAGAAAAAAGTAGTATTAGAAGTACTTTTAGAAATTATTACCTGGATTATTAGAAGTAATTTTAGGACAGGGAACACTATCTCACAGATTGGCAGAATTACTTTGGGTCAGATATCTTGTTTAAGAATTGATAGTAGTAGTTTTGGGACATGTAAGTTGATTAGCGATAGCATGTCTACATTATACTTTACACACCTAACTACCTGTTGATTAAATAAACGTTTGACTTTAATATCTTAATCAGTAACATACATTTAGTTGGTTGATTCCATTTTTTGCGTGTGTGTATATATATATATATATATATATATATATATATATATATATATATATATATATATATATATACATATACATATATGTTTATATACATATACATATATATATACATATACATATATATATATATATATATATATATATATATATACATATATATATATATATATATATATATATATATATATATATATATATATATACATATACATATATATATATATTAACACACACACATACATATATATAGACACACACATACACCACACGACCCTACCTCATAAAAAAAAGTAGAGTAGACGAAATATATTTGAAATCACCCGGTGTGGTAGCTTATATAGGTTAACAGTACAGCCGAGTGTTTGTCATTTGGTATCACTATTCGGATCCAGCTACCTCGTTCGACAGAAATCAAAACCACCAGCCCTCTCTATATTGCTTCAGTGTTGACATAACCTTTACTGCTATGGGCTGTATATGTCCATGTCTCGATAAGGTAAATATACACTCACTAACACCTATGTATGTATATATATATATATATATATACACAGTATTTTCCGTAGTGTTGTAATAGGATTATTAGACACAGTAGATGGACAGCTCACGTAGAGTTTGCTCGACGGTTCCAGTTGTAGTTGCAAAAGTAATCCGGAGATTGAAATACGCGTCAATAAATTCCTTTTAACTGAACTGTATCCATTTAAATCCTTCTATATATATATATATATATATATATATATATATATATATAGAAAGGCTTCTACAGGACTAGAACTGTTTCATTCGGGAGAAATCATCAGGAAGCAGCTGCTTCTAGTCCTGTAGAAGCCATTTCTATATTAAATATTTATACTCTGCTATGTATTGAGTACCTTACTTTCTGTGGTTACCCCCGACTGAACCAGGGAAAAACTTATCTTGTATATATATATATATATATATATATATATATATGTATCCAAAAGTTTATCTCGGGTTCAATCGGGGGTAACCTGGTGAGCCTGATGGGCTTTCCTGATGATTTCTTCCGAATGAAACAGTTCTAGTTCTGTAGAAGCTATTTCTATATTAAATATTTATACTCTATGTATTGAGTACCTTATTTACTGTGGTTACCCGGGGTGTATATATGCGCTCATCTGCTCCTTTTTTTTAGTTATTATTTGGAAGCAGAGATTTTGAATTTGTTTTAAGGTGAATTACTTGGCCCAATGCAATGATGTCCAGTTAAATGGACGAAACTTTCAGTGACACCAACCTGTTTTATGATTTGTCTTTGTGTCTGTCTGTGGTCAACGTGTTCTAGTGTGTGTGACTAATATATATATATATTTCTTTGTGTGTTTGTTTCTCCCACACTTCACATGCTCCGTGTGTGTGTGTGACCAACCTAGTTTAGTGTGTATATATATTGTTGAATAAAATGACAGGATTATATAATATATATTACTGAATAAGGTGACCGGGGTGTGTGTATATATATATTTTTTTAAGGTTCAATGAATAAATAAGGTTCAATGAATAAATTTTTAAGGTTCAATGAATAAATAAGGTTCAATGAATAAATTTTTAAGGTTCAATGAATAAATCAATGAATAAAGTTTTACAATAGATTAGAAGGTATGTCAAGCATCTTATTTTATCTGATGAGGACGTACTGTTGAAGATAGCTCAGTACCTCTGAAATATGTATAAAATATACTTGATCACACGAATGTCTATTTTTGTTAATATTTTTAATTAATATATATCGTATATATATTATATATATATATATATTATTAAGGTGACAGGATTGTGTGTGTGTGTGTGTGTGTCCCACACCTAATATGTCCTGTGTGTGTGGTCAACCTGTTCTAGCGTATGTGACCAACCAAGTTTAGTGTGTGTGTGTGTGTATATATATATATATATGTGTGTGTTTTGTGTTAAATATTTCCGTAGAAAAGGTAAAGGAAATTAACCAATAATTATGTATGTATATATACGTATGTGTGTGTGATATATATATATATATAAATGAGGTTCTTTTTATTTAAAGAAAAAACAAGATGTCCTACACGGGTGAAAGTATAAGGAAAAGAAATGGAAAATGCAACTGGATTCTTTTTAAGAATATTTATTTCCTTTACCGGGTCACAGTTCTTATGCTTTTCAAAAGTATTATTGAGATGGAGGGTTTGTGGTTTGTCTCGCTATATATATATATATATATATAACAAAGGAATTGTGGTAAGGAACCAGATGGACCATAACGCACCAGAGTACTCAATACTGAGGGTAGTAGAGTGGGAAATAGGAAAAAGTATGACCCCGAAAGTAGAGCTCAAGCCGTTTCGACGGCTATTTCTGGACCAAAATAGCCGTCGGGGTCCTGACTCTTTTCCTATTACCCACTCTATACTACCCTAAATATCGATTAATCTGTTGCATTATGGTCCACCTTGTTCCTTACCACACTTTCTTTGTTATATATATATATTGTGTTTGTGTTTATCTATCCTACACCTAGCATATTCTGTTGTGTGAGTGGCGAACCTGAACCTAATGTAAATGCGTCATTTTGCTTCCTGTGTTTTGTTTTATTTAACTATATATACTTATGTATTTCATAATGTTTGTTGAGTCTGATGGGAGTTGGTCTTCTTGCTATATCAAGCGTTAACCTAATATATTACTTCCATAAACTGTACCGATTGTGTTATTTTTGTTTACCTTATATATATTAAATATATATATATATATATATATTTAATATATATATATATTTAATACATTAACAGAGAAAGCTAATAGCGATACTCCGACCAACACCCATTTGACTCAACAAACATTATGAAATACCTAAGTATATTCCCAATTATACGTTTGGGGTGCTAACTATATTGTATTATGTGGAAAGTCGGCTGTATATATATATATATATATATTATCATCATCATTTTACGTCCGCTTTTCCCTGCTTGCAAGGGTGGAACGGGAATTGATTCTGGCTTGATTTCTACAGCTGGATGCCCTTCCTAACACCAACCTCATTTACAGTGAGTGCTGGGTGCTTTTTTGCTGTGGCACCTCCACGACCACTTTGCAGTGTGGGCTGGGTGCATTTTTGCCGTGGCACCTCCACGACTATTTTGCAGTGGAATGATAGGGACCCGAGTCCCTATCATCTCAATTCTACAGCTGAGTAAACTGGAGCAATGTAAAATAAAGTGTCTTGCTCAAGGAAACAACACATCACCGGGTCTGAGAATTGGACTCACAACCTTTTGATTGCAAGGCCAATGCTATAACCACTAAGCCATGTGCCTCTCTCTCTCTTTTATATTATATTTTATATTATATATTATATTATATTATATTATATTATATTATATTATATTATATTATATTATATTATATTATATTATATTATATTATATTTATTATATTATATTTATTATATTATATTTATTATATTATATTTATTATATTATATTTATTATATTATATTTATTATATTATATTTATTATATTATATTTATTATATTATATTTATTATATTATATTTATTTTATTTATTATATTTATTTTATTTATTATATTTATTTTATTTATTATATTATATTATATTTATTATATTATATTATATTATATTATATTTATTATATTATATTATATTATATTATATTATATTATATTATATTATATTATATTATATTATATTATATTATGGGAGGGTCATGTTGCCAATAAGAAACACACTCACAAGTCGCTTACACTCCAATTTATTATAAATTAAATTTATAAATTTAAGAATTTATAAATTTTTGGTTGGTTGGTTCCATAACCGGACGGTTGTTCATATATTGTCAAAGTTCTTTCCTCACACATTCTGTGACCTCTTATGGAACCAACCAACCGGAAATTTATAAATTCTTAAATTTATAAATTTAATTTATAATAAATTGGAGTGAAAGCAACTGGTGCGTGCGTTTCTTATTGGCAACATGACCCTCTCAAAACATAACAATATCGGTTTCAACACACGTTTACAGATAAAGAATCTTGCTAAACAAATTCAGAAACGAAATATATATATATATATATATATATCCAGGTAGTGTAACGTGACGTTACTGCAGGTCCACCCAGGTAATCGAACTCTCAACCTCGCGATTGGGAATCCAATTCTCTAACCACTCAGCCACACGCCTTCACTATATACATATATATCCAGGTAGTGTAACGTGACATTACTGCAGGTCCACTCAGGTAAGCACTCGATGTTTAGACTCAGCTCATTATAACAGCAAATGATTTATTTCTTAGAGATTATAGCAGAAGTCGGACGAGCTTTTGATTCCAGAGTCGGGCCAGATCGAACCTTGATCGAACGCGCGTCACCAATCAATAAACATAATGAAGGCTTAACAAATCGTCCTTATATATATATATATATATATATATATATATATATAACGAAGGAAATGTGGTAAGGAACAAGATGGACCATAACGCACCAAAGTACTCAATACATGGGGTAGTAGAGTGGGTAATAGGAACTGAGCTCAAGCCGTTTCGACGGCTAATTCTGGATTGAGCTCAGCCGTCGGGGTCCTACTCGTTCCTATATATATATATATATATATATAATAATGAAATGACAGGAGGCTGGATTTGTGTAAATCCTTGAAAGGTTTATTATACTATGATCATTTCAATGACCGGGTTCCGTATGAATCCGGTGATATCATCAGGTATTCGAAATATAATACGTGAATGTAATAGGTAAAATCCATGGGGCTGAAAATCGAGACTCCAGGGCGACCGGCTGAGGTTGAAGGAACAGAATAGCGGTCGCCCTCGGGTCTCGATTTTCAGCCCCATGGATTTTACCTATTACATTCACGTATTATATTTCGAATACCTGATGATATCACCGGATTCATACGGAACCCGGTCATTGAAATGATCATAGTATAATAAACCTTTCAAGGATTTACACAAATCCAGCCTCCTGTCATTTCATTATAATATTTAACTCCGTAATAGCACCACCAACTACAAAAACAAAGACGGTTGAACTGCTTTACGTTGAGTACTCTCTATATTATTGCATTACGATTGACCATACGGAATAGACCAGCTCTATACAGTGGTGAACCTCAAACCTGAATAAATATATATATATATATATATATATATATATATATATAAGGCTTTTCTATAGTAAATATTTATACTCTGCTTTGTATTGAAAACCTTACTGTGGTTACCCCCGATTGAACCCGGGATAAACATATATATATATATATATATATAATATATAAGGACTATTTGTTAAGCCTTCGTTACGTTTATTGATTGGTGACGCGCGTTTCGCTATTGACCAGCTCCAGGTTCGATCTGGCGCGACTCTGGAATCAAAAGCTCGTCCGACCTCTGCTATAATCTCTATGAAATACATCGATTGCTTCCCTGGGTGGACCTGCAGTAACGTCACGTTACACTACCTGGATATATATGTATGTGTGTATATGTATATAGTGAAGGCGTGTGGCTGAGTGGTTAGAGAATTGGGTTCGATTCCCAGACCAGGCGATGCGTTATGTCCTTGAGCAAGACACTTTATTTCACGTTGTTCCTTCTACCTGGAGTTGTGACCGATAGATAGTATTAGCAACTGGAAAGACCAATGGAAACAGTGTTTCCTCGGTCCGATTTGACGAAAGTCGATCATATATATATATGTGTATGTGTATATGTATGTGTGTATATATATATGTGTGTGTGTGTATATATATATGTGTGTATATGTATGTGTGTATATATGTGTGTATATGTATGTGTGTATATATGTGTGTATATATGTGTGTATATATGTGTGTGTATGTATGTGTGTATATGTGTGTATATGTATGTGTGTGTATATGTATGTGTGTATATGTATGTATGTGTGTATGTGTGTATGTATGTGTGTGTATATATATATGTGTGTATATATATATGTGTGTATATATATATGTGTGTGTATATGTATGTGTGTATATATATATATATGTGTGTATATGTATGTGTGTGTGTGTATATATATCGTATATGTGTGTATCTGTATATGTCCGTGTGTCCACTCAACCCCCCCCCCCCCCCCCGCCCCAACTAGTTCTCCATGGTATGTGTGTGTGTATATATGTGTGTATATATGTGTGTATGTATGTCAGGTCACCAGTTGGTGCTACTGGTAACATGTATGCCAGTACAACCTGTCTCATGGTCGGGTCGTTGGCGACTAAACTGACAACCCCACCAAGGTTTCTTGGTGAGGAGGGTGACTTTGGACATCATGCAGGACTAAAAACAAAACCTGTCAAAGGGCAAAGGAGCTCTTAAGAGTCAATGGCCATCCAAAATCACCGGGAGAGATGACCCCTTAGCCTTTGTCAAGGCAGAATTCTAGGAGAAGGAAAACTCTGATATAACACCTGCAACTCTGATGGTATCCAATGATGTTGACTTGTTCTTCTTTTTGGTAAATATCATCTTGGTTAAGAGAGTGGAACTGGCTTTGTGCAGTGCCTTTGCTCACTATAAAAGCTTCACAGCACAGGCATTGCTTTATATCTGGAGATCTCTCTGCACTTGTCGTCACATGGTACCATGGGCCCAGCACTATGTGTCAATAATTGTCACAAGTGTAGTGTTTGTACCAGAGTTTTCAAGTCGCTGGCTGGACTAAAAAGTCACACTCGTTCAGCGCATCGGTAGGGGTTCTTCTACATGGATATAAAGTAGTGGCCGTACTCGAAAACGAGTTGGCAGCCACCATGTATGTGTGTATATATGTATGTATGTATATGTCCGCGTGTCCACTCACCCCCCACCCCCCACCCCAACTAGTTCTCCACGGTGTGTGTGTGTGTGTGTGTGTGTGTATGTATGTACCGTATCTAGTTCAACAACCTCTTATTACAAATACAACTTTTCCTCTCTCTCTGTTACTCACACACCACCGAATAACTCGACAATAACTTACGTTCGGTTGGGTTTTCTATTCCCAACCACCCACCTCTCTCTCTCTCCCTCCTCTCTCTTTCTGCCTCCTCTCTCTTTCTCCCTCCTCTCTCTCTCATATTGTGTTGTACTCTGAGAGATGGTGGGGATGGGGATATTTTGACCTGGTGCTCTTCTCTTCTTGGAAGTATATCTCCTGGATTAATTGTCAATAAATAAATAAATAAATAAACAAAGGAGGGTTGTGTATAATGACCACGAGTGTGGTTTTTGTGGCCGCGGTACTTCCTCGCACGTCTTAAGCTTGTCTCAACAAGTCTTAGAAAACACCAACATACCTTGTTGCTGTCAGACCCTCAGTTACCTGTAATAATTATTTCTACATTTGGCACAAGGCCAGCGATTATCCCAGTGCATTACTGGTACTTTATTTTATCGACCCCAGTAAAGATGAAAGGCAAAACTAACCTCGGCGGGATTTGAACTAACTCTGAACGTAAAAAACCATAACAAAAGTATTGAAAAAAAATATATATATATATATATAGTAATAATAATAAATTTGAAGATTAAAATCCAAAGAGGGCTCGATAAGGATAAATATATATCAAATATAAGAACCCTAGAGCAAATATTTATTAAAATAACAGATTAAAGTTTAAGCAAAGAATCGCTACTGTTAGTTTCAGAAGATCCCGTTAAGGGTGAAAGCAGCGATTCTTTGCTTAAACTTTAATCTGTTATTTTAATTAATATATATATATATATATATATATATATATATATATATATATATATATATATATATATATATATATAAGCGGAGCAAGCAAGATTCAAACAATTTTTCAAAATAAATTAAATATAATTTAAATATTTACCTATTCCAATTGCTTTTACCGACGGTTTCACTTCACAAAAGATTGGAGATCCCTAGGGACTTCCAATGGAAAAGTTTAGATCATCAGAAAGCATTTTCCTTTCCTAAAATATTGTGTGAAGGCACATGGCTTAGTGGTTAAAGCATTGGGCTTGCAATCGAAAGGTTGTGAGTTCAATTCTTGGACCAGGTGATGTGTTGTTTCCTTGAGCAAGACACTTTATTTCGCGTTGCTCCAGTTTCATCCTTACGGGGTCTATAAAATAAAGTACCAGTAACGTACTGGTTATTGCTGGCCTTGTGCCAAAAGTAGAAACAATTATTATCAAAACACTCCCTGTTGTTGTGAGACCCTCAAACGTCTGAGGTAATGCTGTGTCTTGTGTAGCTATGCTTCCCTCAACAAGATTTAGAAACCAACCCCACCATTTTGTTGTGTGAGACCCTCTACTGAGGTAATGTGAGTGTCTAGGGTATGTATGCTTTCCTCAGAAACAGATCTGCTAACCTCTAAAAGCTCAAAGTACCATGAATAAAAAAGCCCCAAAACGGGGAGATTTTACATAATGAAAGCTATACCCATTTTCACAAGAGAAGACATCTCTCATCCACTCCAGAGTGGGTGGGAGATCTCCCCCATCGGACGGGGAGAGTTGACAGGTCTTCTCAACAAGTTTTAGAAGGCTACACCAACATTCCTTGTTATATTTTGTAATTAAAGGACCATCTATCACCTGGGGTCTTGGCTTGCCTCAAACATTTTTAGACGGCAACACAAATATTCCCCCAGTGTCGTCGGGGCCGGGCTTTCAGCTGCTGAGACCCTAAAATATATGAAATTTGAGGCTCTTCTCTAAAAAACATAATTATTTTTTAAAGTAATGCTAATTATAAAGAATGTGTATATATGATCACAAACCACAGATCTCTCTCTCTCTGATAGTTTAATATTAAAGAATAAAAACTGATGATAAAATAAAAAATATATGCCTAAAAATGAGGCCCCCGAGGGGCAACTATAGTAACTTATTTAGCTTATAAGTAAGTTCAGCTCTGGCTAGACTGAGGCCCCGGGGGAATTGTAACCCTAAGTCATAGCTTATCTAGCTTATGGTTAAGTCAAATATTGCCAGTAGTGTATAATTAAATATTTTCCTGTTTTTTTTTGGGGGGGGGGGGGGGGGGTTAAATATATTTTTATTGATTGGTCGTCTCTTTGTATTCTATATTGATTTCTCAGTTTTATCAATAAGCTATTTTATAGTTCAAATTAAAATTTTCCTCGACCAAAATAATTGTTCTATTCCCTATTAAATAATAATAATTCTGTTATAGTTTTGTCCTAAATACTTAACAAATACATCGTGTGTGTGTGTGTGTGTGTGTGTGTGTTGAAGCGGTGTCAGCTCAACCGTCGGACACTAACTTTTCGCTATAAACATACTCTCTACTTTTCCAAATATCGAGTGGTAAGAGAATTGGATTCACAATCGTGAGGTTGTGAGTTCGATTCTTGGACCGGGCGATGCGTTATGTCCTTGAGTAAGACACTTTATTTCACGTTGCTCCTTCTACCCGTGTCTGAGTAAAGTTTGTTCTGGCGTAGCTGGGCATAGCCCCACTCACCTCGCAAATTCTAGTGTTGTGTGTCTGGCTAGGGCTTGTACTGGCGTCGCTGGGCATAGCTCCACTCGCCTCGAAATCCCTAGCGTTGTGTGTCTAGGGTTTGTACTGGCGTCGCTGGACATAGCCTCACTCGCCTCAAAAGCCCTAGCGTTGTGTGTCTAGGATTTGTACTGGCGTCACTGGACAAAGCCTCACTCGCCTCGAAAGTCCTAGCGTTGTGTGTCTAACTAGGGTTTGTACTGGCGTCGCTGGGCATAGTCCCACTCGCCTCGAAAGTCTTAGCGTTATGTGTCTAGGGCTTGTACTGGCGTCGATTTTTTTTTTTTTTTTTTTTTTTTTTTTTTTTTTTTTTCCAACGCATTCAAAAACATACATTTCATATAAATTTTTGTTTCAACGATTTCAAAAATATGCTTTTCATACAGATTTTTTTTTTTTTGTTCCACCTTTCACAAAACACGCTTTTCATATAGATTATTTTTCCACCTTCTCTTTTTAGCCGGATAATTCCTTCCAAAGTGATCCATCCACGCACCTTCTGTTCAACCAAAGTTCTCGTTATCGTCCAAAGGAACCCCTTGAAGACCCAGATGGTAAGTTACACTGTATTCTTCCACCTCCTCCTCCCATTTTCTCTCCACCACAAAACCCTCCCCCTTCATCGCCAAGCTCTCTACTCTCCCCGTCTACCACCAAACTCTTCACTCTTCCCCTCCACCGCCAAGCCCATTACTCTCCCCCTCCACCGCCAAGCTCTCTTCTCTCCCCCTCCAAGCTCTCTACTCTACCCGTCAACCACCAAACTCTTTCCTCTGCCACCAAGTTCTCTCCGCCTCTGCCGCCAAGTTTCCCCCTCTGCCGCCAAGTTGCCCCCCTCTGCCGCCAAGTTCTCTCTCTCTTTCACAACAATCTGTCAACTAGTAAAGATACTATAAACATTTGAATTAACAAAACCACGTGGAACCACATTAGCAAGACATTCTTGAAAAGTACAAAACCTCGCTATGTAAATATTAAAGTAGTAAGGACTGTAGATTGGCAGTATTGGTAGAGGGTCGGACGCCATGTTAGGACTGTAGATTGGCAGTATTGGTAGAGGGTCGGACGCCATGTTAGGACTGTAGATTGGCAGTATTGGTAGAGGGTCGGACGCCATGTTAGGACTGTAGATTGGCAGTATTGGTAGAGGGTCGGACGCCATGTTAGGACTGTAGATTGGCAGTATTGGTAGAGGGTCGGACGCCATGCTTTGACGCATAGTTACGGCCCTTTATGATCTGAGTTTAAATCCCGCCCGAGGTTAAATTTGCCTTTCATCGTTACGGGGTCGATAAAGTAAAGTACCAGTCACGTACTGGGTCGATTTAATCAACTTTCTCCTCCCCCAAAATTGCTGGCCTTGTGCCTATATAAGAAACCATTATTATTATTATTCGTGGCAGTGGATTGGCAGAATCGGTAGAGAGTCGAACGCCATGCTTTGACGCATCGTTACGGCCCTTGCCATTCTGAGTTCAAATCCCGCCGAGGTTAACTTTGCCTTTCATCCTGACGGGGTCGATAAAATAAAGTACCAGTAATGCACTGGGGTAATTGCTGGCCTTGTGCCAAAAGTAGAAACAATTATTATTATTCATGGTGTAATTATTATTATTAGAATCAGTAGAGCGTCGGACGCCATGCTTTACAACATAGTTACGGCCCTTTATGATCTGAGTTCAAATCTCACCTAGGTTAACTTTGCCTTTCATCCTTACGGGGTCGATAAAATTAAGTACCAGTCTTGCATTAGGGTCGATTTAATTGACTTTCTCCTTCCCCAAAATTGCTGGTCTTGTGCTTATATAAGAAGCCATTAAATATTAATAATATTCAGGACAGATGATAGCTAGGTTAATGTAGATGCCAGCCATTATAAACACATCTCAAATAAAATGCACAGAATGCTTCACTTCCAACAGTCGAGAAAACAAACCAAATTCCAAGTCCTTACCAATATGTCCGAACACGGAAGAGCCAAACTCCCACTGTCATCGCTTCCATCTCTCTCGCCTTCACCATCTCTCACACTACATTTGTCCACCAGTAATATACTTGATCTGGGAATCGGACTAACAACCTCACGCTGACAAATCTCTCTAACCACTAAGCTATGTACCTTCACTATATAACTGTATATAATATAAACGAAAGATGCTGTTTGGTTGGTTAAATCGGTCACACGCAGACTCACACACAGACTACTTCACTTTCAACAGTCGAGAAAACAAACCAAATTCCAAGTCCTTACCAATATGTCCGAACACGGAAGAGCTGAACTCCCACTGTCATCACCTCCATCTCTCTCGCCTTCGCCATCTCTCACACTGCATTTGTCCACCAGTAATATACAAATCTAACTCTCTAACCATTAATCCATGTATCTTCACTATATAACTGTATATAAATTAAATATATTTGTTTCAGCTCGAATGTACCACTGTATTCAACTGAGGGTGACCTTTGTTAACAGTGCTGACAAAATTTTTAGGGTGAGTTCATTCGGAGTTTAAAACTTTCCAGTTGTGTGTGGGTGGTGGGTGGCAGTGGTGGGTATGTGTGTGTGTGTGGTGGATGTTGTTGGTGGTGGTGGTGGTATGGTTGTTTGTGTGTCTGATTTGGGGGGGGGGGGGGCTGTGTGTATTGTGGTGTAGTGGGGTGTTGTTGGTGGTGTGGTTATGTCTGTGGTGTGGGGGTTGTGTGTATTGTGGGGTGGTGGTGCCAGTGGTGGGTATGTGTTGTTGGTGGTGTGGTTGTGTGTGTGTCTGTAGTGTGGGGGTTGTGTGTATTATGAGGGGTTGTGTGTATTGTATTGTATGGTGTGGTGGGGTTGTGTGTATTGTGTGGTGTGGTGGTGTGTATGTCTGTGGAGCAAGATGAAATGAAGTGTTTCGCTCAAGAACAAAACACATAACATTACGGTCGTAAGTCCAACATCCTTACCATTAAGCCATACACCAGTCCATTACAGAGTTAAATCCCCCAGCTATTACTGGTACTCATTTTCAGCTGAGTATACTGGAGCAACGTGAAATGAGGTGTTTTGCTCAAGAACACAACACACAACCCAGTCCAGGAATCAAACCCACAACATTATGACTGTAAGTCCAACACCTTTAACCCTTACCACTAGGCCACACAACACAACACAACCCAGTCCAGGAATCAAACCCACAACATTATGACTGTAAGTCCAACACCCTTAACCCTTACCACTAGGCCACACAACACAACCCAGTCCAGGAATCAAACCCACAACATTATGACTGTAAGTCCAACACCCTTAACCCTTACTACTAGGCCACACAACACAACCGAGTCCAGGAATCAAACCCACAACATTATGACTGTAAGTCCAACACCCTTAACCCTTACTACTAGGCCACACAACACAACCCAGTCCAGGAATCAAACCCACAACATTATGACTGTAAGTCCAACACCCTTAACCCTTACTACTAGGCCACACAACACACAACCCAGTCCAGGAATCAAACCCACAACATTATGACAGTAAGTCCAACACCCTAACCACTAGGCCACACACCTCCACAAAATTAACTATTACGTAACATCTTATATATATAAATACTAACTACAATTGTTTATTTTGTATTTTATAATTCTTATCTTATCTCTCATACATGTTGGCTTTTTCCTGGTTTTGATTTTTAGTTGTGTAGGGGAGGGCGCGGTGGGGGTGGGGGGTGATGGTGGTGGCTGTGGTGGTGGTATTGTTTGTTTGTGATGGTGGTGGCTGTGGTGGTGGTGATTTAATTTTTATAACTCTTTTTGTATTTATAACTGTTTATGTATTGTTATTGTATTTGTATGGTTGATAAAATAAAAGTACCAGTAATGCACTGGTTAATTGCTGGCCTTGTGCCTAAAGTAGAAACAGTTATTGTATTTGTATTGTCTTTATTTGGGGAGGGTCATGTTATAATATTGCCAGAAATATATAGTAAAACACACTCACTGTATGGTTTGGTTTTCGCTTCAGTATATTTTATATTTCTATAATTAATTCAGCTGGCAATCAATGTTTATCATTGATTTGACTAACAGTTAAAAATATATATATATATATATATATATATAAATGAAGTAATTCCGTCGGAAAAGTCCAGGAAAAAAGAGTGCTCTATGTAGGTAACAGAGCTTAATAGTTATGTAATAAACAACATAAGGCAATTATTCCATTTACCAGTGGTTTCTTAGACCAGGATTTTTTCATTCTGATGATTGAAAGCAAATTTTTTTGCTTTTAAGAAACCACTGGTAAATGGAATAATTGCCTTATGTTGTTTATTACATAACTATATATATGACTCTGAGTTCTTTCATCACACACCCATGACATCAACAGTGATATTGTTTCCTCACTGTGTTGCTGTAATGTTTACTTATTCTATTGTATTTATTTTTTTCCCCCAGGAACGTGAAAATGCTTTCAACCATTTGGTCTACAGTTATTATAATTTGAAGGACATTGAAGAAGACGTCCTTCAGCTTTTTCTTAAGATGAAAATGCCACAAACCTCCATGGAATCTTGTATAAAAGTCATTGGTAATCTCTGTAGTAAGTATTCTTCTTCTTTGCCCACTTATTCCTGAGAGGTTGATAGGGGCAGAGTCCTCAAACACTACTTTCAGTAGGTCCTGTCAGAAACAACCATCTCCAACTGATCTGGCTAGATCCCCAAGTAAGACCAGTCAAGCTCATGGATGTTATCCAACCATCTTGCTCGGAGTTTACCCCTGGGTCTTCTACCAGTTGCTTTTCCCTGTAAAATCTGTCCAGTGATTCTTTCCTGAGACATTCTAACCACATGACCATAGTATCGGAGCTGTGATTTCTCAATTTGGAGAGGTGCCCACCATTGCTGGTGGTCACATGTCAGCCCCTCTTCCCCCTCTAAGATGACATCAAGCCTCTGGAGATCTTCCTTAATGACATCGAGCCACCTGGTGCAGAGCCAACCTCAAGGCCTCTTCCAGCCTTTAGCTGTGGTGAACAAGAGTAAGGCCCTGGTAGGATGATCTGGTGGAAAGCAGAGGACATGTTCATACCAATGCATGTGGCGGATGGCTGTGAGGTGGCAGGCTGGTGCATGCACGCATATAACTCTTTGTTGGAAACCTGGTGACCCCATCTGATATCCTCAAGGTTCAGCTATCGAAGTTTTCAATCCTCTTTGCCAGGGTCTTTGTGAGGGGCCACATTTCTGCTCCATATATTTAGTAACCTTGGCTATGAGGTTGTAGGCTGGTGCATGCATGTAACTCTTTGTTGGAAACGTTGTGATACCATCTAATGTTCTCAATAGTCCTCAGGGTTCTACTATCAAAGTCTTCAAACTTCTTTACCAGGATCTTTGTGAGGGGCCACATTTCTGCTCCATATATTTAGTAACCTTGGCTATGAGGTTGTAGGCTGGTGCATGTATGTAACTCTTTGTTGGAAACGTTGTGATACCATCTAATGTTCTCAATAGTCCTCAGGGTTCTACTATCAAAGTCTTCAAACTTCTTTACCAGGATCTTTGTGAGGGGCCACATTTCTGCTCCATATATTTAGTAACCTTGGCTATGAGGTTGTAGGCTGGTGCATGTATGTAACTCTTTGTTGGAAACGTTGTGATACCATCTAATGTTCTCAATAGTCCTCAGGGTTCTACTATCAAAGTCTTCAAACTTCTTTACCAGGATCTTTGTGAGGGGCCACATTTCTGCTCCATATATTTAGTAACCTTGGCTATGAGGTTGTAGGCTGGTGCATGTATGTAACTCTTTGTTGGAAACGTTGTGATACCATCTAATGTTCTCAATAGTCCTCAGGGTTTTACTATCAAAGTCTTCAAACTTCTTTACCAGGATCTTTGTGAGGGGCCACATTTCTGCTCCATATATTTAGTAACCTTGGCTATGAGGTTGTAGGCTGGTGCATGTATGTAACTCTTTGTTGGAAACGTTGTGATACCATCTAATGTTCTCAATAGTCCTCAGGGTTCTACTATCAAAGTCTTCAAACTTCTTTACCAGGATCTTTGTGACGGGCCACGTTTCTGCTTCATCATCATAATCGTTTCGCGTCCATCTTCCACGCTAGCATGGGTTGGACGGGTTTGTCTCGCTTGAGGCAAGATTGGTCAGGTGACCTTGTCTCACTTGTACAGAACTGTTTCTGGCAGGTTTTCTACAGCTGGATGCCATTCCTAACACCAACCACAACCGCTATATGGTAAAGCTAAATGATCCTTTAGTATGGGTGTGAGAGTTGGGCTCTCTCAGCAGACGTGGAACAAAGAATCCAGTCATTCCAGCACAAGTGCTTCAGAAAGTTGTAAATTCTTACTAGATTAAACTTTACTTTAACAGAATTACTGTTTAATCCTGTCATTAAGTAGGTGGGGGAGGGGGGAGACAGTAGGTGTGTGTGTGTGTAGAGGTGTGGATGTGTGTGTATGACTGTCACTGCCTCTGTGTGTATGACTGTCACTGCCTCTGCCTCTCTGTGTGTGTATGACTGTGTCACTGCCTCTGTGTGTGTATGACTGTGTCACTGCCTCTGTGTGTGTGTATGACTGTGTCACTGCCTCTGTGTGTGTATGACTGTGTCACTGCCTCTGTGTGTGTGTATGACTGTGTCACTGCCTCTGTGTGTGTGATTCTGTATGTGTCTGTGTGCATCAGCCTATTTACAAGAATAACTCCATCTCTGTTGTCTGGGGGTTTTTTTCTGTTTTGTTTCCAGTTGTGTGTGTGTGTGTGTGTGTGTGTGTGTGTTTTCTGTTTTCTTATCTTCTTTTGTTGTTCATTCCATTTCTGTTTTATTTCTAGAAAAAACCCGAGTGGAACTGCTGCGGACTCACAAGTATTGTATGATAATATCATTCGACGAAGAAGAACTAGCGTCTAAAACTGGTGACATGGCAAACAAGTTATTAATCCCCTCTCTGCAACTATTTAACAGTTTCAACGAGTGTATGAAAGAGCTACAGGGCCAATATAAAGTGGTAAACCAACTACTGCTGGAACTCTTCCAGGAGGAAGTAACATTACGAAAAAACATAATGAATGCAGATTTGGGGCCAACACAAGAACCGGAGTCATTTCACAACTGTGTACAGAATTTGAACTTGTTACGCAGATGTTATGGTAATTCTAAAACTATCCATGATGAAATGGAAGAGAACTGGAACAATTTAGTTGCAGCCTATCGCACGTTTTGCGAATGAAAACAGAAAAAATGTGACAAAAAAAAAATAGGAATACTAAAGGAAATGTGTATATATTTATTTTTTTTTTGTGTGTAATGGATCAATGAAATCTGGAGTGAATCGTGACCTCGTGCTAAAGTTTGGCGACCTCGCGCTAAAGTTTGGCGACCTCGCGCTAAAGTTTGGCGACCTTGCGCTAAAGTTTGGCGACCTTGCGCTAAAGTTTGGCGACCTTGCGCTAAAGTTTGGCGACCTTGCGCTAAAGTTTGGCGACCTCGCGCTAATGTCTATTGACCTCGTTAGTCACTTTGATTCAACATTTAATATACAGTTCTTACTAATTACTTGGCTAGTAACAAATCACTGCTGTATAACCATACAGTGAGACGGTGTATCAAATAATTAGGGTTGTGGCTCAGAAATGCTAAAGTGACATGGTCTCCACATTGTCACTTCGAAAGTTGGGCCTGACCGAGGTAGGATGTGATCGGATCAGGATGGTATGGGGTAGGAGTTTTCTATGAATAAATATTTACTTTATGAAAATAAGAAACTGTACAACATATTGTTAAGCGTGATATAAAGAGTGGTTTGCAACGAAATGGCAACTTCAGTCTTTAACCCTTTAGCATTTACATTACTCTATAAAGGACACGTGGCTGAGTGGTTAGAGAATTGGATTCGCAGTTGTGAGTTTGATTCCCAGACCAGGAGATGGATATGTCCTTGAGCAAAACACTTTATTTCATGATGTTCCTTCTGCCTGGAGTTGCGACTGATAGATAGTATTAGCAATTGGAAAGAGCAATGGAAACATTGTTTCCTCGGTCCGATTTGACGAAAGTTGATCGACTGTCGATACTATTATATTTTTGTGGTAAAGGCTCTACCTGACATAATTAACTCGCATAATATTGAATCTATGAAATTTTTATATGAGAACAATACCTTAACATCAGTATGAGCGGCCGGTTACAGCCAGTTTGAACAGAAAGAAGTGAGAGCATTCCAGCCGGATATGGCCAGTTTAAATGCTAAAGGATTAAGGGTCTTCACCCTATTATGTAAGCTATTTTACAGCATCTCCATGCCTGAGCACACCGCTCTGTTATAACTTCATCCTCTCAGCACTTCGTAAAAGTCCGAGAGATTGGCTACGGATACTCAATGTTTGTTGATGGTTAAATATTTTTTTTAAATGATTATTGATTTTTTTTTTTTTTTTTTTGTTTATCTGTTCCCCAAGATAAAAACACAACTTTATACGTTGAAATAATCAAAATCGTTCTCTAAATTAAACCCGACTTTCTTGAGACAATCAAACACATTCTTGATGGTGGTCCTCAAAGATGAATGCAAAACTATTTATATTGAAAGAATCTCATAACCCTTTAGAATTTACATTACTCTATATTTACTATTATATTTTCATGGTAAGGGCTTTCTCAGGGGTATCAACTGTCATGACGTTTTCATTTCTAATGTGATTTCAAAGTTGATTTCTTTCAAATAAATATGACCATTATTTTTTACATATATATCTTTATATAATACTGTCTTGTGTTGTTTTTCTTTCTATCAATAGTTATATCTCTTTACATTCCGAGTTCAAATCCTGTTATGGTTAGCTTTCTCTTATCAACCCCGTAAGGATGAAAGACAAAGTACCAGTAATACGCTTTCCTCTCCTCCAAAATTGTTGACTGTGTACCTAAATCAGAAAATATGAGATCAAATCCTGCCAGGGTTAACTTTGTCTTTCATCCTTATGGGGTCATAAAACTACCTATAATGCACTGGGATCGGTTTAATCAACTTTCCCTCCTCAAAAATGCTTAGCCATGTGCCTACATCAGAAAACATATTGTGATCAAATCGTGCCAAGATTAAATTTGCCTTTCATCTTTATGGGGGTCGAGAAAATAAAGTACCAGTAATGACTTCCCCCTCTCTCCAAAAATTGTTGGCCACGTGCCTAAGTCAGAAAACATTATTACTATTAATTAACGAAGAACTTGGATTTACTACAATCTTTGCTATTTTTCTTTTTTTTTTTTTTTTATTACACCTACCTACATCACACATGATACTTTATTTTATTTCCTATGGGCGGTGGATTGGCAGTATCGGTAGAGGGTCGGACGCCATGCTTTCCAGCATAGTTGCGTCCCTTTACGATCTGAGTTCAAATCCCACCGAGGTTGACTTTGCCTTTCATCCTTATGGGGTCGATAAAATAAAGTACCAGTAATGAACTGGGTAATTGCTGGCCTTGTGCCTAAAATAGAAACAATTATTTTATTTCCTATGATTTTTTTTTAATGTTTTTTTTAACAAATATCGTCTATAAGTCGGTCGTAAATGACTCACTTTCTGTCTCTCCACACCTGAGAACTATATTACATCTGTCACAGAAACAGGTGTAATAAAAAATAAAAAATTAATTAAATTAGGATATGCCAGTGAATTGGCAGTATCGGTAGTGTCGAACATGCTTTGTGGCATATAGTTCCGGCCCTTTACATTCTGAGTTCAAATGATGTCAAGGTTTGATATACCTTTCACCTTTACAGGGCTGCTAAAATAAAGTACCAGTAACCCACTGAGGTCGGTTTTTTTTTTTTTTTTTTTTTTTTTTTTTTTTTTTAAACCCTCTCCCAAAATTGTTGACCTTGTGCCTAAATCAGAAATCATTATTACGATAGTAGATTGGCAGTATCGGTAGAGGGTCGGACGCCATGCTTTGACGCATAGAGTTACGGCCCTTGCTATTCTGAGTTCAAATCCCGCCGAGGTTAACTTTGCCTTTCATCCTTATGGGGTCGATAAAATAAAGTACCAGTAATACACTGGGTTATTGCTGGCCTTGTGCCAAAAGTAGAAACAATTATTACGATAGTAACTAGGGTGGTGGATTGGCAGTAGAATCGGTAGAGCAACATGCTTTGCGGCATATATTAGTGTCCATTTGTGTTCTGAGTTCAAATTCTGCCAAGGTTAGCTTTGCTTTTCATCCTTACAGGGTCAATAAAATAAAGTACCAGTAAGATACTTGTGTCAATTTAATCGATTTCCCTCTCCCAAAATTGTTGGCCTTGTGTCTAAATCAGAAACCATTATTTGGGCCTGCCAAGGTTGACTTTGCCTTTCATCCTTACGGGGTCGATAAAATAAAGTACCAGTAATGCACTGGGTATTTGCTGGCCTTGTGCCTAAAGTAGAAACAATTGTTTGGGCAGAACGTCGAACATACTTTACAGCAGTTATGTCCCTTTATATTCTGGGTTCAAATCCCACCAAGGTTAGCTTTACGTTTCATCCTTATTGGGTCGATTTAATCGAATTTCCCACCTTGTGCCTAAATCAGAAACCAATCCCGCCGAGGTTAGCTTTGTCTTTCATCCTTACGAAGTCTATAAAATAAAGTACCAGTAATGTACTGGGTTGATATAATCGACTTTTAATCACCTCCCCCAAAATTGGTTGGCCTTGTGCCTATATCAGACTATTGTTACGATAGTATTAGTAACAAGTGGTTATTACATAGAATTGTGTTGGAATATTTTAATTTAAATGGAAACCCCTTTTTAAATGAAATTTTTGCTAAGGTACGTATTTGAATATGTTAACATATATATATATAACCCCACTATCAGGCTAAATTATTTCTTTAGTCAAAATACGGCGACAGCTTACATTTATAATAATTTCAAACCTGCTCACTGATTCGAAAATATTCTTACTTGATATATACATATGTGTGTGTGCGTGTGTGCTGTATTCGACGGCTTGTTAGATGCGTGGGCTTATAGGATGTACCTCAATTTGGGCCGGCATTTGAATGAATGAATAAATATATAAATCTTATATATATATATATATATGTGTGCGCATACACATATTCCCTCATATATATTTCTTATGGCATTTCTTGTAACGTTTTTTTTTTTCTCATCATATGTAATGTTGTTTTTATGTAAAACTAGCAGAATGGCTCGGGATTTGCTCTAGGGTTCTTATATATTTGATATATATTTATCCTTATCAAACCTCGTGAAATAAATACGTTTATTTATATTTTGTTATTGTGTATGCAAAAATATCTGTACACGAATATATAATTATGTATATATATTAAAATAACAGATTAAAATTTAAGCAAAGAATCGCTGCTTTCACCCTTAACGGGATCTTCTACCTAAAAGCAGTATGAAGTACACTAAGACTAACTAATGTAATCGTTGGCCTTGTTTGTTTATATTTTGTTTCTATGTATGCAAAAATATCTGTACACGGATATCTATATTAAAATAACATATTAACAAGCAAAGAATCGCTGTTTTCACCCTTAACGGGATCTTCTGAAACTAAAATTTTAAAAAAATCAATCAGTGAACGCAGATGTAAACATTTCGAAAAACGTTGCAACCGAAGGAAAACAGGAAGACGATACTTTGATTCGTGAAGACGTTCCCTGGCATAAGAATATATATATATACACACACACACACACACACTGATCGCGTCATAATGACGTAATGCAGACAGTCAGGCATACAGACAGATATTATAATGGCGCGACGTAATATCTATGTATCTATCTAAAAAGCGAAAGACTAAGAGAGAGAGAAAAAGATCGTTAAATCGCCTATGGCATTGAAAATTTGAAAATCTTTTTGCTCAGGACCATAAGTATTACATGTGTAAAGTTTGAAAACAATCGGTTGGGTGGTTCTCGAGTTTTAGTGATTGAACAGACAGACAAACAGACATTCTGTTTTAGTAATATAGATAAAATAATTGTTTCTACTTTTGGCACAAGGCCAGCAATTACCCAGTGTATTACTGGTACTTTATATTATCGACCCCGTAAGGATGAAAGGCAAGCTGCTGTATCAATAGAATTTCACCGGGGATAGATTAGCAAAATTTAATAAGCAGGGAGGGCCGGTTGGAAAAAGAAAATGAAAAATTAATAAGCGGGGAGGGGCGATTAATCAGCTATTGCGGTTGACTCGGCTGCAGTAACGTCCCTTGATTGAAATAATCTAAGGGAGACAACTGTG
>OZ024763.1:26899137-26901637 GCA_964016885.1 Eledone cirrhosa | reverse complement strand
TGACCAACCGGATGAGATGGACAAAGCAACCAACCAACATTATGTCTTCCTCGCACAGGTAGCTCCTCCTGATAGTCACTTAGTTGGAGGTAAGTTTCTAGTTTAACTTGTGGCCTAATGGTGACGGGGTTGGACTTAGGATCACAATGTGTACTGGGTGTATTGTATCATGACACCAGCACTACCACTTTACAGAGTGTACTGGGTGTATTTTAGTGTGATACTAGCCACTACCACTTTACAGTGTGTACTGGGTGTATTTTAGTGTGATACTAGCCACTACCACTTTACAGTGTGTACTGGGTGCATTTTATCATGGGACCAGCAGTACCACTTTGCAGAGTGTACTGGGTGTATTTTATTGTGATACCAGCAGTACCACTTTACAGAGTGTACTGGGTGTATTGTATCATGACACCACCACTACCACTTTACAGAGTGTACTGGGTGTATTGTATCATGACACCACCACTACCACTTTACAGAGTGTACTGGGTGTATTGTATCATGACACCACCACTACCACTTTACAGAGTGGACTGGGTGTATTGTATCATGATACCACCACTACCACTTTACAGTGTACTGGGTGTATTGTATCATGACACCACCACTACCACTTTACAGAGTGGACTGGGTGTATTGTATCATGACACCACCACTACCACTTTACAGAGTGTACTGGGTGTATTGTATCATGACACCACCACTACCACTTTACAGAGTGTACTGGGTGTATTGTATCATGACCCCACCACTAACACTTTACAGAGTGTACTGGGTGTATTGTATCATGACACCACCACTATCACTTTACAGAGCGTACTGGGTGTATTGTATCATGACCCCACCACTAACACTTTACAGAGTGTACTGGGTGTATTGTATCATGACACCACCACTATCACTTTACAGAGCGTACTGGGTGTATTTTACCATTATAGTAACAGACTACATCCTCCATGTTTTCCTGTCTCCCAGATGACGAGTGGAAACTGCCATTGGAACAATTTTCATCCAAAAAACAAGTGAACATCAATAAAATGCCAAAACGGATCAGGTAAAAAGTTTTCTATAGATCTATGGTACTGTTGTGGTTGTGGTGGTGGTGGTTGTTGTTGTTGTGGTGGTGGTTGTGGTGGTGGTGGTGGTTGTTGTTGTGGTTGTGGTGGTGGTGGTTGTTGTTGTGGTGGTGGTGGTTGTTGTGGTTGTGGTTGTTGTGGTGGTTGTTGTTGGTTGTTGTTGTTGTTGTGGTTGTGGTTGTGGTGGTTGTTGTTGTAGTTGTGGTTGTTGTGGTTGTGGTTGTTGTGGTGGTGGTGGTTGTGGTTGTTGTTGTGGTTGTGGTTGTGGTGGTTGTTGTTGTAGTTGTTGTGGTTGTTGTTGTTGTTGTGGTTGTTGTTGTAGTTGTTGTGGTTGTTGTTGTTGTGGTGGTTGCTGTGGTTGATGTTGTTGTGGTGGTGGTTGTTGTTGTTGTTGTGGTGGTACTGTTGTGGTTGTGGTTGTTGTGGTGGTGGTTGT
Source organism: Eledone cirrhosa (assembly GCA_964016885.1). Lineage (NCBI taxonomy): Eukaryota > Metazoa > Mollusca > Cephalopoda > Octopoda > Eledonidae > Eledone > Eledone cirrhosa. The sequence goes on along the minus strand of OZ024763.1, from coordinate 26,900,119 downwards.
TGTTGTTGTTGTGGTGGTGGTGGTTGTTGTTGTGGTTGTTGTTGTAGTTGTGGTGGTTGTTGTTGTGGTTGTGGTTGTTGTGGTTGTGGTGGTTGTTGTGGTGGTTGTGGTTGTGGTGGTTGTTGTTGTAGTTGTTGTTGTTGTGGTGGTTGTTGTTGTAGTTGTTGTGGTTGTTGTTGTTGTGGTGGTGTTTGTGGTGGTGGTGGTGGTGGTGGTGGTGGTTGTTGTGGTGGTTGATATTGTTGTGATTGTTATGGTTGTTATGGTTGTTGTGGTGGTTGATGTTGTTGTGGTGGTTGTGGTGTTTGTTGTTGTTGTTGTTATGTTTGTTGTGGCTGTGGTGGTGGTGGTTGTTGATGTTGCTATGGGTGGGTGTTGTTGTGGTGGTTGTTGAGATAGTTGTGGTTGTGGTTGTTTTGGTAGAACCTGGGCCAATTTTGTTCAGAGTTGGCATGAAAAGGGTTTTAACAAGAACCCCTTAAAATGGGTAACGTTGTTTTATGGAACCAGGACCAGGTTTGGGCAGGGTTGGCATCAAAAGAGTTAAACAAGAACCCCTCAAAATTGGTGGTTTAGTTTTATGGAACCAGGGCCAGGTGTGGGCAGGATTGGCATAAAAAGGGTTAAACAGGCACCCATGAAAACAGGTGGGTTCGTTTCATAGAACCAGAGCCAGTTTTGACCAGATTGCTAACAAAAAGGGTTAACTTTCATTATATCAACAACACTCCACCAAGGTTAACGTTGCCTTTCATCCTCATGGAGTCGATAAAATAAAGCATCAGTAATTCACTGGGGTCAATTTAACCTTTTAGTGTTTAAACAGGCTGTAACCTGCCAAAATTCTCTCACCTCTTTCTGTACAAACCAGCTGTAACCGACCACTTACACTCATAGATTCGATATTATGTGAGATAATTATATGAGATAAAGCCTTTACCTTGAAAACACAATAGTATATATAGAGTAATATGAATGCTAA
>OZ024763.1:26879137-26894137 GCA_964016885.1 Eledone cirrhosa | reverse complement strand
TCAGGCAAAAGTACCACAGACGCTCTTTTCATTGTACGACAACTACAGGAGAAGTACCTAGCTAAAAGTAAACCCCTATACTTAGCTTTCGTCGACTTGGAGAAAGCCTTCGACAGAGTCCCCCGTTCCATTATCTGGTGGTCTCTTAGAAAACTAGGTGTTGACGAATGGCTTGTGAGAGCTATACAAGCCATGTATAAAGAAACAGTCAGTAAGGTTAGAATTAACAACGAATATAGTGAAGAGTTTAGCGTAAAAGTTGGTGTCCATCAGGGCTCTGTTCTTAGCCCCCTACTATTTATTATTGCCCTTCAGGCTATAACAGAGGAGTTCAAGACCGGCTGCCCATGGGAACTCCTATACGCAGATGATCTAACGCTCATAGCTGAATCAATGACCGAACTAGAGAAGAAATTCCAAACATGGAAGCACGGCCTAGAATCAAAAGGCCTTAAAATTAACCTGGCTAAGACTAAAGTTCTAGTTTGTAGGAAAGAAAATATGGCGGCAGTCCCATCTGGGAAATGGCCATGCTCAGTGTGTAGGAAAGGCGTAGGTAGAAACTCCATTTTATGTCCCAAATGCAAAGTATGGGTGCATAAAAGATGTAGTGGGATCACAGGTAAGCTAACTAAGAACATAGATTTTACATGTGGCCGGTGCTCTGGTGCAATAAGTAGCAGCAAGTGCCCACAAAATACTAGCTCCTTCAACTGCGCAGAGGGTTCTATAGAAATAGTGGACAGCTTCCGTTACTTGGGTGACAAAATCAGCAGTGGGGGAGGTGCTCTGAAAGTACAGTAGCTAGAGTCAGAACTGGATGGAAAAAGTTCAGAGAGCTTATACCACTATTAGCCGCTAGAGGGTTCTCCCTAAAAATGAAAGGCAGGTTATACGATGCCTGCATACGAACAGCAATGCTGCATGGCAGTGAGACCTGGGCATTGTGTGCAGAGGATATACGCAGACTAGAGAGGAACGAAGCTTGCATGCTCCGCTGGATGTGCAATAGTAATATACGTGAACGGCAAAGCATAAACGAACTAAGGAAAAAATTAGAAATAAGAGGGATCAGATGTTGTTTACTCGAGAGAAGGCTACGTTGGTACGGTCACGTGATGCGCATGAAAGACGACAGCTGTATAACAAAGTGCAGGGCAATAAAGATAGACGGTAGCCACGGAGTAGGCAGACCCAGAAAAACATGGGACGAGCTGATAAATTCCGACCTCACACGCTTACACCTCTCCAAGACAATGTCACTGGACCGAGACCTTTGGCGGTACTCAGTAATAGAGAAGACCCGCCTTACCTAAATACAAAGTAAAAACCTACTACAGTCAGTAGGCATCTCTATCAAAACACCCCCCCGTCCCACCACCTCCACCCCATCCACACCGCCCCTTTCAATGTACAGTTATGTTGGTCCCACAACATCCAGGCCGAAACAAATGAGATCGTGTAGGTGTCACGACAAAAAAACACACAGTCCACGCTGTAAATGTGGCCGTGTAGGCAACACGGTAAAAACCTCCCAGCCCCACACTGTAAATGTGGTTGGTGTTAGGAAGGGCATCCAGCTGTAGAAAACCCGCCAGACAGTCCACGCTGTAATGTGGCCGTGTAGGCAACACGGTAAAAACCTCCCAGCCCCACACTGTAAATGTGGTTGGTGTTAGGAAGGGCATCCAACTGTAGAAAACCCGCCAGACAGTCCTATGCGAGCAAGACAACCACTCTTGCCTCAAGTGGGAAAACCCCCGTCCAAACCCATGCAAGCGTGGAACACGGACGCTAAACCTGATGATGATGATGATGATGATGATATATATATATATGGTTTGTGACATCACTGGTGCTAAGCTGTATCAACCATTGACTTTCCCTTGGACAACATTATATATAGTATATATATATATATATATATATATACTGTACATAGTATCTAATGTATTTATGGTGTATATATCAATTGTGACGTCACTGGTGTCATGTTGTATCGGGCATTGCCTTTCCCTTGGACAACATTGGTGGCGTGGAGAAGGAAGACTGGTATGTATGGACAAATGCTGGTCTTCCACAAACAACTTTGCCCGAACTTGTGCCGCAGAGAACTTTCTAGGTCCAAATTCCATGGTCATTCGTGACCAAAGGGAGTCTTTACCCTTTACCCCATTTGATAACTCATCTATAATTAACCCTTTAGCATTTACATTACTCTATATATACTATTACATTTTCATGGTAAAGGCTTTACCTCACATAGTTGTCTCACATAGAATCGAATATATGAAATTTTAATATTATTTATTTTGAGAACAATACCTTAACATCAGTATGAGTGGCCAGTTATGGCTGGTTTGAGCAGAAAGAGGTGGGAGAATTTTAGTTGGATTCTTTCTATATATAGAGTAATGTAAATGCTAAAGAATTAATTGTTCTTTACCAAAGATTTGACTTTCTCTATTCCAGGTCGAACTAAACTGGAACCAATTGGTATTGTGATCCTATCTGTGATTATGTCTTTAGCATCGGTGCAGCTCATCTCAGAATCGATACAGAAAATAGTCAGATTTCTTAACTATTATAATGACATACCATCAGTTAATTTACCAACTATTGGTATTGCTGTTTCCACCATAGGTAAAGTAGATTCCCATCTTCTCTATTCTAACATTTTTATTGATTTTATTTTATTGTTTTGATTTTATTTTTATTTTTATTTTCATTTTTTTATTTTATTTTTTATTTTCATCTATTTTAATTTTAATTCTAATCAACCTTTGTCTTTCCTTTGGAAAATATCACACACACACACACATATATATATATATATATATATTTATATATAGAGAGATTACAATAATCAAAGTTCAGTTTCAGTCATTTATTTGCTTACAATTGTTTCCTCCAAACCGAGGTTTGGATTCTTCGGAGCAACTATTTACTGATCTATAACATACTTGACCTCCTTTTCAACCCAAGAGACACATAAAACATATGCGCATATTGATCAACAGTGGGGTGACATTCATCAAATGATATAGCATGGCAATTTACATGTAAAGGTTACAGGATAAAAATAAAAATAAAAATAAAAATAAAAGCAAGAATGAAAATAAAGATAAACATGAAGCATTGGCAGTCTATGAAGATAAAGCAAGAGGAAAGCTTAGAGTAGTCAGTGTATGAAACAATCTCACGTGTAGCATGCACGCGTGTCTTATTTATACATGATTAGAATGCGTCAGAATGATATTTGCAGGGTCAGGCAGTTGAAGCAGGCAATCGATCTTATTATGTGGGCTGAATTATTAAGTCATTTATTCTCATACATCTGTATGATATACAGTCTCGGATGCAGGGAAACACCAAAATATCAAAAACTTTCAACATACTATAAACCCTATTGTATCGTAGGCAAAGCCGTACCACTGTCTTCGCTCACACCACCACTCACATAATCCATGAGACGCAATATATAGAACACGTGTCTATCGTTTAATTCACGATGGTTCAGCATATAATCAAGTTATAAACCGTATCCAGTCGGTTCTTAATTAATAGATCATGCTGTCCAGATTCCGGAAGTGTCTGAATGACTAAGGGGAATTAATGCGTAAGGGGAGGTAACTAGCTAGTTATCTTAGTTAAATTACTATCCTAAACTACATTAATGGTCATACAAATACGTGCCTATCATATGAAGTTATAACTAATTTCTAGAGTATGTTTCCCAATTATAGGTTAGAGAGTTGTCCATTAAGAAGTACAAGGGTGTATATACTAGAATGATTACCATCCATTAAGGGGTGTCATATCTGAACATTCTATAAGAGGAGTCAGACTCTCAAGTCACTGTTCCATGCAAATGTAATATAACAGTAGGACCTGGTATGGTCCCACTATTATATATGCCCCCCGGTAGGCTCCGGGTCATTGCATGTCTGAATCTCCGGTAAATCTTCGGTATGGTCCGGAGATCTAATTTCACATATAAAGGCACTAGTCTGGCCATCAAGCAATAGACAACGCCCGTCTCATATAAATCAATTAGGTATCACATCTACAAGTTAGAGTGGAGTCTATTAATAGGTACTAAAGGAGTTCACATCAAGATGATTACAATCTGGAGGTTAAATCTCTCATACCAGGGCACCTGTCTGGCCACCAAGCAATACATAAACCCACATCCCACATATAGATCAGGTATCCCATCCACAAGCTAGAGTGGAGTCCAGTAACAAGTACTAAAGGAGTTCGTATCATGATGACTACAATCCAACATGGGGTGCCACACCCGGCCAATCCATAAGAAGAGTCAGACTACATAATTAACTACATGGGTCTCACTATCAGTAATGGTCTTATTATCATACATGACTCCCGGCGAGATTCAGGTCGTAGTATGACTGCTTCCCTGGTAAGTTCACCAGGGTGGTCCGGTGTCCGGTTCTTTCGTCAAAAGGTGCCGGTCAGGTCACCAGGCAACACAGAGGCTCCTAACTCATGCATCTCCTGTGCATAATTCATTGAACTGATCGTTTACAGTATATATTCACATAACAATACGATTATCTATCTAATCATCAATCTATCTCTTGGTGGCAATCCATGCACAGGACTATGTTATCGCAACCAGTACCGTGTTCCCGGTTTATACTAATCTTATATTTGTGCAATGCAGAATAAGTAGTCCACGGTCGAGATATCAGAATTAGAGGTACAAGGGGGTATTCCCAGGGTAGGTGGTACTAAAATGCTGTCAGTATTATCTTTAGAGTATACAAATGGGTGTGGATGTGAGGTGTAAGGTGAGCTACTGATGTTAATTGCTAGGGGTGGTGCCGGTTCCAGTCTGACATTATTATATATACTGGTGCCAATATGCGCATATGTTTTATGTGTCTCTTGGTTTGAAAAGGAGGTCAAGTATGTTATAGATCAGTAAATAGTTGCTCCGAAGAATCCAAACCTCGGTTTGGAGGAAACAATTGTAAGCAAATAAATGACTTAAACTGAACTTTAATTATTGTAATCTCTATATAACTGCTCTGTAAAACAACAGATGTTATTACATTGAGCTATTTATCTTACTGGTAATAGGATAATAATTAATGACTATCTTTCACTATTTAAGGTTTGTATATATAATATATTACCATTAAAGGTTTTATTACATACATAACCATAAATAGTACCCTTAATACTATATTTATATATATATATATATATATATATATATATATATATATAATACTGCATATATAATATATATAGTGTATAAAGTATATATAAAGTGTATATATGAGTTTTGACATCACTGGTGCCAAGCTGTATCAATACTGTATATACTGCATATATAATGTATACATAGTGTATATATGAGTTGTGATGTCACTGGTGCCAAGCTGCATCAATACTGTATATACTGCATATATAATGTATACATAGTGTATATATGAGTTGTGATGTCACTGGTGCCAAGCTGCATCAATACTGTATATACTGCATATATAATGTATACATAGTGTATATATGAGTTGTGATGTCACTGGTGCCAAGCTGCATCAATACTGTATATACTGCATATATAATGTATACATAGTGTATATAAGAATTGTGATGTCACTGGTGCCAAGCTGCATCAATACTGTATATACTGCATATATAATGTATACATAGTGTATATAAGAGATGTGATGTCACTGGTGCCAAGCTGTATCAGTACTGTATATACTGCATATATAATGTATACATAGTGTATATATGAGTTGTGATGTCACTGGTGCCAAGCTGTATCAATACTGTATATACTGCATATATAATGTATACATAGTGTATATAAGAGTTGTGATGTCACTGGTGCCAAGCTGCATCAATACTGTATATACTGCATATATAATGTATACATAGTGTATATATGAGTTGTGATGTCACTGGTGCCAAGCTGTATCAATACTGTATATACTGCATATATAATGTATACATAGTGTATATATGAGTTGTGATGTCACTGGTGCCAAGCTGCATCAATACTGTATATACTGCATATATAATGTATACATAGTGTATATAAGAGTTGTGATGTCACTGGTGCCAAGCTGTATCAGTACTGTATATACTGCATATATAATGTATACATAGTGTATATATGAGTTGTGATGTCACTGGTGCCAAGCTGTATCAATACTGTATATACTGCATATATAATGTATACATAGTGTATATATGAGTTGTGATGTCACTGGTGCCAAGCTGTATCAGTACTGTATATACTGCATATATAATGTATACATAGTGTATATAAGTTGTGATGTCACTGGTGCCAAGCTGTATCAATACTGTATATACTGCATATATAATGTATACATAGTGTATATAAGAGTTGTGATGTCACTGGTGCCAAGCTGTATCAATACTGTATATACTGCATATATAATGTATACATAGTGTATATAAGAGTTGTGATGTCACTGGTGCCAAGCTGTATCAATACTGTATATACTGCATATATAATGTATACATAGTCTATATAAGAGTTGTGATGTCACTGGTGCCAAGCTGTATCAATACTGTATATACTGCATATATAATGTATACATAGTGTATATAAGAGTTGTGATGTCACTGGTGCCAAGCTGCATCAATACTGTATATACTGCATATATAATGTATACATGGTGTATATATGAGTTGTGATGTCACTGGTGCCAAGCTGTATCAATACTGTATATACTGCATATATAATGTATACATGGTGTATATATGAGTTGTGATGTCACTGGTGCCAAGCTGTATCAATACTGTATATACTGCATATATAATGTATACATGGTGTATATATGAGTTGTGATGTCACTGGTGCCAAGCTGTATCAATACTGTATATACTGCATATATAATGTATACATGGTGTATATATGAGTTGTGATGTCACTGGTGCCAAGCTGTATCAATACTGTATATACTGCATATATAATGTATACATGGTGTATATATGAGTTGTGATGTAATTGGTGCCAAGCTACATCAATACTGTATATACTGCATATATAATGTATACATAGTCTATATAAGAGTTGTGATGTCACTGGTGCCAAGCTGTATCAATACTGTATATACTGCATATATAATGTATACATAGTGTATATAAGAGTTGTGATGTCACTGGTGCCAAGCTGTATCAGTACTGTATATACTGCATATATAATGTATACATAGTGTATATATGAGTTGTGATGTCACTGGTGCCAAGCTGTATCAGTACTGTATATACTGCATATATAATGTATACATAGTGTATATAAGAGTTGTGATGTCACTGGTGCCAAGCTGTATCAATACTGTATATACTGCATATATAATGTATACATAGTGTATATAAGAGTTGTGATGTCACTGGTGCCAAGCTGTATCAGTACTGTATATACTGCATATATAATGTATACATAGTGTATATATGAGTTGTGATGTCACTGGTGCCAAGCTGTATCAATACTGTATATACTGCATATATAATGTATACATAGTGTATATATGAGTTGTGATGTCACTGGTGCCAAGCTGTATCAGTACTGTATATACTGCATATATAATGTATACATAGTGTATATAAGAATTGTGATGTCACTGGTGCCAAGCTGTATCAATACTGTATATACTGCATATATAATGTATACATAGTGTATATATGAGTTGTGATGTTACTGGTGCCAAGCTGTATCAGTACTGTATATACTGCATATATAATGTATACATAGTGTATATAAGAGTTGTGATGTCACTGGTGCCAAGCTGTATCAGTACTGTATATACTGCATATATAATGTATACATAGTGTATATAAGAGTTGTGATGTCACTGGTGCCAAGCTGCATCAATACTGTATATACTGCATATATAATGTATACATAGTGTATATAAGAGTTGTGATGTCACTGGTGCCAAGCTGTATCAATACTGTATATACTGCATATATAATGTATACATAGTGTATATGAGTTGTGATCTCACTGGTGCCAAGCTGCATCAGTACTGTATATACTGCATATATAATGTATACATAGTGTATATATGAGTTGTGATGTCACTGGTGCCAAGCTGTATCAGTACTGTATATACTGCATATATAATGTATACATAGTGTATATAAGAGTTGTGATGTCACTGGTGCCAAGCTGTATCAATACTGTATATACTGCATATATAATGTATACATAGTGTATATGAGTTGTGATGTCACTGGTGCCAAGCTGCATCAGTACTGTATATACTGCATATATAATGTATACATAGTGTATATAAGAGTTGTGATGTCACTGGTGCCAAGCTGTATCAATACTGTATATACTGCATATATAATGTATACATAGTGTATATATGAGTTGTGATGTCACTGGTGCCAAGCTGTATCAGTACTGTATATACTGCATATATAATGTATACATAGTGTATATAAGAGTTGTGATGTCACTGGTGCCAAGCTGTATCAATACTGTATATACTGCATATATAATGTATACATAGTGTATATATGAGTTGTGATGTCACTGGTGCCAAGCTGCATCAATACTGTATATACTGCATATATAATGTATACATAGTGTATATATGAGTTGTGATGTCACTGGTGCCAAGCTGTATCAATACTGTATATATTGCATATATAATGTATACATAGTGTATATATGAGTTGTGATGTCACTGGTGCCAAGCTGTATGAATACTGTATATACTGCATATATAATGTATACATAGTGTATATATGAGTTGTGATGTCACTGGTGCCAAGCTGTATGAATACTGTATATACTGCATATATAATGTATACATAGTGTATATATGAGTTGTGATGTCACTGGTGCCAAGCTGCATCAATACTGTATATACTGCATATATATAATGTATACATAGTGTATATAAGAGATGTGATGTTGCTGGTGCCAAGCTGTATCAATACTGTATATACTGCATATATAATGTATACATAGTGTATATATGAGTTGTGATGTCACTGGTGCCAAGCTGTATCAATACTCTATATACTGCATATATAATGTATACATAGTGTATATAAGAGTTGTGATGTCACTGGTGCCAAGCTGTATCAATACTCTATATACTGCATATATAATGTATACATAGTGTATATAAGAGTTGTGATGTCACTGGTGCCAAGCTGTATCAATACTCTATATACTGCATATATAATGTATACATAGTGTATATAAGAGTTGTGATGTCACTGGTGCCAAGCTGTATCAATACTGTATATACTGCATATATAATGTATACATAGTGTATATAAGAGTTGTGATGTCACTGGTGCCAAGCTGTATCAATACTCTATATACTGCATATATAATGTATACATAGTGTATATATGAGTTGTGATGTCACTGGTGCCAAGCTGTATCAGTACTGTATATACTGCATATATAATGTATACATAGTGTATATATGAGTTGTGATGTCACTGGTGCCAAGCTGTATCAATACTGTATATACTGCATATATAATGTATACATAGTGTATATAAGAGTTGTGATGTCACTGGTGCCAAGCTGTATCAGTACTGTATATACTGCATATATAATGTATACATAGTGTATATATGAGTTGTGATGTCACTGGTGCCAAGCTGTATCAATACTGTATATACTGCATATATAATGTATACATAGTGTATATATGAGTTGTGATGTCACTGGTGCCAAGCTGTATCAATACTCTATATACTGCATATATAATGTATACAAAGTGTATATAAGAGTTGTGATGTCACTGGTGCCAAGCTGTATCAATACTCTATATACTGCATATATAATGTATACATAGTGTATATAAGAGTTGTGATGTCACTGGTGCCAAGCTGTATCAATACTCTATATACTGCATATATAATGTATACATAGTGTATATAAGAGTTGTGATGTCACTGGTGCCAAGCTGTATCAATACTGTATATACTGCATATATAATGTATACATAGTGTATATAAGAGTTGTGATGTCACTGGTGCCAAGCTGTATCAATACTCTATATACTGCATATATAATGTATACATAGTGTATATATGAGTTGTGATGTCACTGGTGCCAAGCTGTATCAGTACTGTATATACTGCATATATAATGTATACATAGTGTATATATGAGTTGTGATGTCACTGGTGCCAAGCTGTATCAATACTGTATATACTGCATATATAATGTATACATAGTCTATATAAGAGTTGTGATGTCACTGGTGCCAAGCTGTATCAATACTCTATATACTGCATATATAATGTGTACATAGTGTATATAAGAGTTGTGATGTCACTGGTGCCAAGCTGTATCAATACTCTATATACTGCATATATAATGTGTACATAGTGTATATAAGAGTTGTGATGTCACTGGTGCCAAGCTGTATCAATACTCTATATACTGCATATATAATGTATACATAGTGTATATAAGAGTTGTGATGTCACTGGTGCCAAGCTGTATCAGTACTCTATATACTGCATATATAATGTGTACATAGTGTATATAAGAGTTGTGATGTCACTGGTGCCAAGCTGTATCAATACTCTATATACTGCATATATAATGTATACATAGTGTATATAAGAGTTGTGATGTCACTGGTGCCAAGCTGTATCAATACTCTATATACTGCATATATAATGTGTACATAGTGTATATAAGAGTTGTGATGTCACTGGTGCCAAGCTGTATCAATACTCTATATACTGCATATATAATGTATACATAGTGTATATAAGAGTTGTGATGTCACTGGTGCCAAGCTGTATCAGTACTGTATATACTGCATATATAATGTATACATAGTGTATATAAGAGTTGTGATGTCACTGGTGCCAAGCTGTATCAATACTCTATATACTGCATATATAATGTATACATAGTGTATATAAGAGTTGTGATGTCACTGGTGCCAAGCTGTATCAATACTCTATATACTGCATATATAATGTATACATAGTGTATATAAGAGTTGTGATGTCACTGGTGCCAAGCTGTATCAATACTCTATATACTGCATATATAATGTATACATAGTGTATATAAGAGTTGTGATGTCACTGGTGCCAAGCTGTATCAATACTCTATATACTGCATATATAATGTATACATAGTGTATATAAGAGTTGTGATGTCACTGGTGCCAAGCTGTATCAATACTCTATATACTGCATATATAATGTATACATAGTGTATATAAGAGTTGTGATGTCACTGGTGCCAAGCTGTATCAATACTCTATATACTGCATATATAATGTATACATAGTGTATATAAGAGTTGTGATGTCACTGGTGCCAAGCTGTATCAATACTCTATATACTGCATATATAATGTATACATAGTGTATATAAGAGTTGTGATGTCACTGGTGCCAAGCTGTATCAATACTCTATATACTGCATATATAATGTATACATAGTGTATATAAGAGTTGTGATGTCACTGGTGCCAAGCTGCATCAATACTCTATATACTGCATATATAATGTATACATAGTGTATATAAGAGTTGTGATGTCACTGGTGCCAAGCTGTATCAATACTGTATATACTGCATATATAATGTATACATAGTGTATATAAGAGTTGTGATGTCACTGGTGCCAAGCTGTATCAATACTGTATATACTGCATATATAATGTATACATAGTGTATATAAGAGTTGTGATGTCATTGGTGCCAAGCTGTATCAATACTGTATATACTGCATATATAATGTATACATAGTGTATATAAGAGTTGTGATGTCACTGGTGCCAAGCTGTATCAATACTCTATATACTGCATATATAATGTATACATAGTGTATATAAGAGTTGTGATGTCACTGGTGCCAAGCTGTATCAGTACTGTATATACTGCATATATAATGTATACATAGTGTATATAAGAGTTGTGATGTCACTGGTGCCAAGCTGTATCAATACTCTATATACTGCATATATAATGTATACATAGTGTATATAAGAGTTGTGATGTCACTGGTGCCAAGCTGTATCAATACTCTATATACTGCATATATAATGTATACATAGTGTATATAAGAGTTGTGATGTCACTGGTGCCAAGCTGTATCAGTACTGTATATACTGCATATATAATGTATACATAGTGTATATAAGAGTTGTGATGTCACTGGTGCCAAGCTGTATCAATACTCTATATACTGCATATATAATGTATACATAGTGTATATAAGAGTTGTGATGTCACTGGTGCCAAGCTGTATCAATACTCTATATACTGCATATATAATGTATACATAGTGTATATAAGAGTTGTGATGTCACTGGTGCCAAGCTGTATCAGTACTGTATATACTGCATATATAATGTATACATAGTGTATATAAGAGTTGTGATGTCACTGGTGCCAAGCTGTATCAATACTCTATATACTGCATATATAATGTATACATAGTGTATATAAGAGTTGTGATGTCACTGGTGCCAAGCTGTATCAATACTCTATATACTGCATATATAATGTATACATAGTGTATATAAGAGTTGTGATGTCACTGGTGCCAAGCTGTATCAGTCTTTGCTTTTCCTTTCAAAAGCATTAATAATCTTTTTTTTAAGTTTCCTTTTATGTTTGTTGTTGTTATAGTTGTTATTATTGTTGTTGCTGTTGATTGGTGGCGGATTGGTAGTATCAGTAGAGCGTCAGACACCATGCTTTGCAGCATAGAGTTATGGCCCTTTATGTTCTCAGTTCAAATCTCGCCAAGGTTAACTTTGCCTTTCATCCTTACAGGGTCGATAAAATAAAGTAGCAGTAATACACTGGGGTCGATTTAATCGACTTTACCCTCCCCCTAAATTACTAGCCTTGTGCCTATACTAGAAATCATTATTGTTGTTGCTGTTGTTATTATAGTTGTTATGGTTGTTGCTGTTGTTGTTGTTATAGTTGTTGTTGTTATAGTTGTTATGGTTGTTGCTATTGTTGTTGCTGTTGTTGTTGTTATAGTTGTTGTTGTTGTTATAGTTGTTATGGTTGTTGCTATTGTTGTTGCTGTTGTTGTTGTTATAGTTGTTGTTGTTGTTATAGTTGTTAGCTTATTTTCTAGTTATCAAACTGCTACTCTACCTTGCCTGTCGACGTCTGGTCAGTCCGACAGTCCAAACTTTGGCCATGGACCAACGAAATGATGTTCTCTCCAACTCTGTCGCTATCATATTTGGTTACATTGGTGAGTAAATCTCTTATGATTTCTACTTTCAACATATCTCTCTCTCTCTATATATATATATATATATATATAACACACTCTATCTGTATCTCTCCCTCACTCTCTGTATGTCTCTCTCTCTCACTGTGCATGTCTCTGTAGCGAAATCTGTCCACGCCTTGAACCTTGGGTTACACCTAGAGGTCAAATTATAGGTCACCACCCTTTTGGTGTGAACAGGTTCAGGGTGGGAGACAAGAAGCGACAGGTATATAAAGCCTGTATCATCCTACTTTAGTCAGAGACATCGGAGCACCCCACTACAGAACAAGCTATGTGAAAGATTCACCACTATCAACAGACCCCAGTGGCCTACAGAAAGACATATAGATCGAAGCTCTACGATACACAACAAACTATGTAAAGATTCACCGCTATCAACAGACCCCAGTGGCCTACAGAAAGACATATAGATCAGAGCTCTACGATATACAACAAACTATGTAAAGATTCACCGCTATCAACAGACCCCAGTGGCCTACAGAAAGACATATAGATCAGAGCTCTACGATATACAACAAACTATGTAAAGATTCACCGCTATCAACAGACCCCAGTGGCCTACAGAAAGACATATAGATCGGAGCTCTATGATACACAACAAACTATGTAAAGATTCACCGCTATCAACAGACCCCAGTGGCCTACAGAAAGACATATAGATCGGAGCTCTACGATACACAACAAACTATGTGAAAGATATTCCGCTATCTACAAGCCACAGTGGTCTACAATCAATTACAGACCATTACTATCTCTCACTCACTATGGTCTCAGACTCACTATGAAACTACTATGACGACTGCAACAAACTTTATCTCGTCACTCTCTGTTTTCATATCAACAACGAAATAACATTGTCAACCTTCGCAACTCTTGGTAACTGTTTTATTGTACTTTTTAATTGATTCACGTGAAGTAAACCATATATAAACTAAAATCATTTATTCTTATTATTCATGTTATTTCCTCTATTTCCATTCTGGCTTAGTGGTTAGAGCATTGGCCTTGCAATCGAAAGGTTGTGAGTTCAATTCTCAGACTGGGTGATGTTATTGTTTCCTTGAGCAAGACACTTTATTTCACATTGCTCCAGTTTACTCAACTGTAGAAATGAGATGATAGGGACTGGGGTCCCTATCATTCCACTGTAAAGTGGTCGTGGAGGTGCCACGGCAAAAAAGCACCCAGCACTCACTGTAAATGAGGTTGGTGTTAGGAAGGGCATCCAGCTGTAGAAATCAGCCAGAATCAGTTCCCGTCCCACCCTTACAAGCAGGGAAAAGCGGACGTAAAATGAAGATGATGATGAATGATGATTCTAACAATAACAATTTCTTACTTATACCCTTCATTAAATCTCTCTCTCTCTAACACAGACTCTCTCCCTCACTCTCTGTTTGTCTCTCTCTTACTCTGTGCATGTCTTTCTTTCTTTCTCTCTCTCTCTCTTTCTCTCTCTCTGTCGCTATGACTCTCACTTTCACTCACTCTATACCTCTCTCTCTCTCCCTTGCTCAGCTCCAATAAGTCTTCTTTTTTTCTTTTACTTCTTCTCCTCCTTCTCCCCCTCCGTCTTCATCTTTTTTCTTCTTCTTCTCCCAATTATTCCTAAGAGAGCCATGAAGGGGCAAAATCCTCAAACACTCCTTCCAGTGGGTCCTGTCAGAAACAACCGTCTCCAATTAATCCATCTGAACTCCCAAGCTAGAGAAGCCAAGCTCAT
>OZ024763.1:26869137-26874137 GCA_964016885.1 Eledone cirrhosa | reverse complement strand
ATTTTGGTCAGCTTATGAAGGAGTGATACAAGAGCTGTGAAATCTTGCATGCATTGATTTCACCTCTTCTTATTAATAACAGCTTTCTTTCTATCCAGAACTTTTCTAGCCTACGAACTTTTCAACTTCGTATTTCCGTCAAACGGGCTAAATTTAAAGGGAGGTTACTCTAAATATTTTTCCCCAAGTCCGATCATTCTAGAAAGCTCTATGAAGAGTTATGTTACTTGAATCTTTGTCTAATCAAGGGAGAGAAAAGAATAGATAATTGTAATTATTCAGGGGACTTAAGTAGATGTTCATGAAAGATGGAAGAAGGGGGAGATGTTAGAGCCATTCAAAAATATGGAGACGAAGAACTCAGAGTAGCAACAGCTTACAGCCTCAATTTCGGATAAATTAATATATATTTGTGTATGTGTGTATATATATATACATTCAGTGTAACCACGGAATTCGCGGTTCCGGTTATTCGCGGGATTTTTTCTTATGGCTTTTTTCGTGGCATTAAATATATTTTTAAGGGCGGTGAATTGGCAGTATCGGTAGAGGGTCGGACACCATGCTTTGATGCATAGAGTTACGGCCCTTGCCATTCTGAGTTCAAATCCCGCCGAGGTTAACTTTGCCTTTCATCCTTACGGGGTCGATAAAATAAAGTACCAGTAATGTACTGGGTAATTGCTGGCCTCGTGCCAATAGTAGAAACAATTAAATATATTTTTAACGCTAATTTATTAATAACAATATACCGTATTTGCCGGCCTACTGGACGCCACTTCGCATAAGACGCTCCCTTTTTTTATTATTATTATATTTTACGTTATATTTTGAAATCTTTAGGCAGTTTTATGGACCACGTCCGATCTTCGCGGTTTTTCACTTTTCGCGGGTGCTCTAAATATATATAATTAGTTCGATTAAAATAACTGTTTCTACTTTTGGCACAAGGCCAGCAATTACCCAGTGTATTACTGGTACTTTATTTTATCGACCCCGTAAGGATGAAAGGCAAAGTTAACCTCGTGCCAATCCACCGTAGTTCGATTAAAATAACAATTCTTAATCTTACTAATAATCAATATTCGTTCAATGGGTTTCTATATACTTATATATACATATACAATCCTTATCGAACCCTCTTTGGATGGTAGTGGTGGCGGTGGTACTAATATGACCACTTGATATACAAGCAGAGTGTGTATATTAAGGAAAAACGATATTTCATTTACATATTTTTTATTGATTATCGACTTGTGACGTACGTTTCACAGATGATTGGCTCAAGGTCACCTATGGAAAGTATGGACCCGACTCCAGCACTGATCCATTAGTCTGATTTGGTGATTCAACAAAAAATAGATTATATTTCTTTATATATATATATATATATATATTAAGAGAGTAAAACAAAGAATCCTTTAATACATCAAAAGTTTTTATTAGCCGACAATGTTTCGTCCTATTAAGGACTCATCAGGGCAATCAAAACAAGAAGTAATATCGGCAGAGATGTTTAACTCCAACACGCTCCAGTATTTTAATCCTTATATATATATATATATATGTGTGTGTGTGTGTGTGTATCTGTGTATTTTTATTTTATATAGAAATGACTTCTTCAGGACTAGAACTGTTTCATTTGCATCAAATGATCAGGAATGAAACAGTTCTAGTCCTGTAGATGTCATTTTTATCTATAATACAGATACCTATACTCTACCAACGTATTGAGTACCTTTTTTTAAAAGTGGTTACCTCCAACACAACTCGTGAACATATTGTATGAATGTGTGTGTGTGTATATATATATATATATATATATATATATATATATATATATATTGGAAAAGTAAATAACAACAAGGAGTACAGTTATGAAAGGTGTTAGGTATTAGGTCCACGCTTGAGAGTGGGGGGTGGGGGACAACGTTTCGGGAATAAGCCCTTCATCAGGAAAAAGGTGGGAAGGAGAAGAGTTCCGAGAGGGTGTGAGGAGGGGGCGGTGAGCATTAAAATAACAGGAAAAAATTAAAATGAAGGGAAAAAAATTAAAATAAACATGAGTTGGACAATAAGTTGAAAAGAAGTGGTGAAAGGGTGTGAGGCGTGTAGAGGTGGTGACGGGTGGATGGAGGGGGAGTCAGTCCCTGGTTGAATCAAGGGTAACCACAGTAAGTAAGGTACTCAGTACATTAGTAGAGTGTATACAACAAATTTTATATATATATATATTTTTGTATATATATTTGTATATATATATATATATATGATATAATATAAGATCAAAAGATGGCTAAAAAACACTTGTGGATAGTGCAGTTTTAAATCAACATAACTGCACTATCCACAAGTGTTTTTTAGCCTTCATATCATGTTCTCCTGTTTTATCTGATGAAAACACAAATATTATTGCATGATGATGTTTGTTTTTGAAATGCGCATAATAAAATACATGGAACTCCTTTAACCATCTTTTGATCTTATATTATGTATACTCCAGTCCTACAAACTGTAGAGTGCTTCTTATCCGATATCTGCATTGCTTTATTGTACTACAATAAAACTCACCTCCTACATGATATATATATAATCTTATCATACCACTAGTAGTTGGGTTTCTCTATGTCCCTTATAATAAGTGAGTTCCAATCGGCTGTCAATGATCTGGCCTTATCGATATTGGGCCAGTTATCAGGGATTTGAACTTGGTACAGTATTCCAGCCTTGAAGACTGCTATTGGTACAATTCTTTGTTTGATATGCCTCATTTGTCCCTGGCTATCTTCCATATCCACTTCACATTTATCTAGTCTCAACACAGTCACATCTGCCTCTCGTCCGACTGCTAACTTTCCAAGGTCTTCAGATTTCTGAATAGCACGTGCCGGTGTTTCAGTCACGGCCCTCACAATATCGGCCATGGGCATGCCCAGATGAAGAAACTTGGACATAATAGTGACCAGGTCATAAGCAGGTCCGTTGACATTGCCACTGTGCAGGTCAGTGCTTATAATATCTGGCCAGAACCCGTTCTTGGCGCATATTTCGGCCACGGTCCAACTGAACGAACCCTGCCCATGACCGACATCAAATAACACGCCACGTTTCTTGGCCTCCCATACGGCAGGATGAATGTTACCCGTCTTCTTGTCAATGATGGTACTGGGAAAACCATGATAGGTGTGGGTGTAGATGTCACCATGCCGTAGATTCCCCGGACATCCGACCTGGTCATCTGGAAAAATTGATAAAAAACATGAGTAACAATGTCTGTTACAGAAACATTGGTCAATCAGTGGTCAATATTCAGGATAAATTTATGACATTTGTGGATGGCGCAGCAGTATGGTCGAATGGTTGGGGTGGTTCGCTTCACAATCAGTAAGTCACAGATTCAATTCCTCTACTATCATACCATCTGGAATGCATTTCATATCATCATCACCACTTAGTGTCCATTTTTCCATGCTTGCATGGGTTAGGTGCGTCGTCCACGTGGTAGGCAAGTCTGGACATAGCTGGCCATGTCACACCTTGCTCCGGCGAGGACTGTAAATTTGGCCAGGTATTTACAGCTGGATGCTCTTCCTAACACCAACCCCATTTACAGTGTGGCACCATAAGCCAGATAAAATTTGGAAATCCAATATACCAAACAAACTTAAAATCTGTCCTGTTAGAACAACAGTAGAATCTAGTCTCCTCTATGGTTCTGAGACTTGGACCATGCACTCTTGTCTATAGAGACATTTAGATGGATATTACATTAGCATTCTGAGAAAGGACCAAAATATTCCTTGATAGACCCATCCCACACTTTATCAAATATATAGAAAAATCCCAAAAGTACACAACTGATTAAACATCATACAAGGTTTGCTGGTCAACTGCTTCTGCAAAAAAAACAACTGTGGAATTGTCTGACTTAGTTGCCTGGTAGAGTTGCCTGGTTTAGTTGCTGAGAATCCTACCATGGCTTGGTGGGATTGCCTGGTTTAGTTGCCTGGTAGAGTTGCCTGGTGTAGTTGCTGAGAATCCTACCATGGCTTGGTGGCATTGCCTGGTTTAGTTGCCTGGTAGAGTTGCCTGGTGTAGTTGCTGATAACCTTACCATGGCTGGGTGAAATTGCCTGGTTTAGTTGCCTGGTGTAGTTGCTGACAACCTTACCATGGCTGGGTGAAATTGCCTGGTTTAGTTGCCTGGTGTAGTTGCTGACAACCTTACCATGGCTGGGTGAAATTGCCTGGTTTAGTTGCCTGGTAGAGTTGCCTGGTGTAGTTGCTGACAACCTTACCATGGCTGGGTGAAATTGCCTGGTTTAGTTGCCTGGTAGAGTTGCTGACAACCTTACCATGGCTGGGTGAAATTGCCTAGTTTAGTTGCCTGGTAGAGTTGCCTAGTGTAGTTGCTGACAACCTTACCGTGGCTGGGTGAAATTGCCTGGTAGAGTTGCCTGGTGTAGTTGCTGACAACCTTACCGTGGCTGGGTGAAATTGCCTGGTTTAGTTGCCTGGTAGAGTTGCCTGGTGTAGTTGCTGACAACCTTACCATGGCTGGGTGAAATTGCCTGGTTTAGTTGCCTGGTAGAGTTGCCTGGTGTAGTTGCTGACAACCTTACCGTGGCTGGGTGAAATTGCCTGGTTTAGTTGCCTGGTGTAGTTGCTGACAACCTTACCATGGCTGGGTGAAATTGCCTGGTTTAGTTGCCTGGTAGAGTTGCCTGGTGTAGTTGCTGACAACCTTACCGTGGCTGGGTGAAATTGCCTGGTTTAGTTGCCTGGTAGAGTTGCCTGGTGTAGTTGCTGACAACCTTACCATGGCTGGGTGAAATTGCCTGGTTTAGTTGCCTGGTAGAGTTGCTGACAACCTTACCATGGCTGGGTGAAATTGCCTAGTTTAGTTGCCTGGTAGAGTTGCCTGGTGTAGTTGCTGACAACCTTACCGTGGCTGGGTGAAATTGCCTGTTTAGTTGCCTGGTGTAGTTGCTGACAACCTT
>OZ024763.1:26846637-26854137 GCA_964016885.1 Eledone cirrhosa | reverse complement strand
TTCGTTGGCAAAGAACGGGAAATACATGTATATACATATATATATGCTTAAACTTTAATCTGTTATTTTAGAGAGAGAGAGATAATATATATATGGTGCGTGTGTTTCTTATTGGCAACATGACCCTCCCAAAGCATAACAATATATATATATATATATATATATATATATATATATATATATATATAAATATTGTTATACTTTGGGAGGGTCATGTTGCCAATAAGAAACACACGCACCAGTTGCTTTCACTTCAATTTAATTTATTAAATATTTATAAATTTACAAATTTCTGGTTGGTTGGTTGGTTCCACAACCAGATAGTTGTTTATATATATATAGTCATAGTTCTTTCGTCACACACTCTGTGACCTCTTCAGTGACTGGGGATTTCGTTCTTCGTTTCTGTGTCTTTCCTTTCTTCTATCCTACGCCATTTGACACAAACAAAATGGCGTAGGATAGAAGAAAGGAAAGACACAGAAACGAAGAACGAAATCCCCAGTCACTGAAGAGGTCACAGAGTGTGTGACGAAAGAACTATGACTATATATATATAAACAACTATCTGGTTGTGGAACCAACCAACCAACCAGAAATTTATAAATTTGTAAATTTATAAATATTTAATAAATTAAATTGAAGTGAAAGCAACTGGTGCGTGTGTTTCTTATTGGCAACATGACCCTCCCAAAGTATAACAATATCGGTTTCAACACACGATTTCAGATAAAGAATCTTGCTAAACAAATTCAGAAACGAAACATATATATATATATATATATATATACAATATATTAATAAATGGAAACTATATTTATAAAACCATATTTATTTTATTATATATATTTCAAGGGCAACCAGGGCAAATTATGGTGCGCTTTCATCAGATAAAATACAGATTTGTTTTAGAAATAAATATTGACATACCCGGAAATGAAGGAAGGAATGGGATTAGCGTGGAAGAATAATATCTTTTTTTTCCGGGTATGTCAATATTTATTTATAAAACAAATCTGTATTTTATCTGATGAAACCGCACCATAATTTGCCTTGGTTGCCCTTGAAATATATATAATAAAATAAATATGGTTTTATAAATATAGTTTCCATTTATTAATATATTGTGTATTTACTCCACTTACTTGTTGAGTGCTTTATATCAGTTATAAAAATTTGTAAGGTTGTTGAATCCCAACAAATTAAATATAACCTCTGCATATATATATATAAACATTAGTGTCTGCAGCTCTGTTTACATGCCAACATAAGAGCAAGAATGAGGGGCTCATTCTACTGACATAGCTTTAAAAATGAGGCTTGTTTGCATAATTGCAAACGAATCGAATGGTGGATTGGCAGTATCGGTAGAGGGTCGGACGCCATGCTTTCCAGCATAGTTACGTCCCTTTACGATCTGAGTTCAAATCCCGCCGAGGTTGACTTTGCCTTTCATCCTTACGGGGTCGATAAAATAAAGTACCAGTAATGCACTGGGTAATTGCTGGCCTTGTGCCTAAAGTAGAAACAATTATTAATATTCGAAAAATATATTATATATTTCATATATATATGAAGGACTCGCGTCCGAAACGTTAAGACCCTCTTCCTGCTATATCAAGCGTTAACCTAATATATCCCTTCCATAAACTGTACCGATTGTGTTGTTATTTCTGTTTACCTTTTACATATATATATATATATATATATATATATATACGTGTATATATATATATATATATATATATATATATATATATATATATATATATATATATATATAAACAATGAGTTAAAGACCTTGTTAAAGATCTGTTAAGGTCACTTTTGTGAGTATGTCATATAACATTTTATACATCTCATATTGTATTTCATCTGAAGAAGGCATTTATGTCAATTTATGTCAATGAAATAAATAGGGATGCGATAGAGTTATATCTTTCGTTTATTACTATTATATATATATATATATGGATGTGTTGAGAGAAACTGTGTCTGGGAGGGATAAATTGTTGTGTGCGGGAGAGGAGACTGCGATGGTATGGACATGTGATGCGCATGGAGGATGACCGATGGGTGAAGAAGTGCCAGGAAATGCCAGTAGAAAGAAGACTTAGTAGAGGAAGACCATGAAAAACATGGGCGGAGGTGGTGAGAGCAGACCTCAGATCGCTGAAACTCACGGTGGAAATGACGAAGGACCGTGACAAGTGGAGAGATACTGTGCTGAATAGGACCCATCCCACCCTTGCAAGCAGGGAAAAGCGGAAGTAAAATGATGATGATTATATATATATATATATACATATATATATATATATATATATATATATATATATATATATATATATATATATATATATATATATATATATATATATATATATATATATATATATATATATATATTCAGGTTTGAGGTTCACCACTGGATAGAGCTGGTCAATTCCGTATGGTCCGTGTGTGTATATATATATATATATATAGTATGGTAACTTGGTGATGGGTAAGAAGGGCGCAGTAAGGTGCTAAAATATGTATCCCTGGTTCAATCGGGGGTAACCACAGTAACTAGTTTAATATTCGGGTCCCTTAGAATAAATTCTTTTCGCGCCATTCCTGGCCTGACTGTAGTTTGACATTAGTACCGACCTTTCTTCCTCTTTCTTTCTGTCTTTCTTCTTGTAGCTCGACATTAACCCTGACTTTTCTCCTTCTTCCTTTTCTTCCTTCTCTTCCCCCTTCTTTCTGTCTTTTTTCTTGTGGCATGATATTAACGCTGACTTATCTTCCTCTCCCTTTCTGTTTTCCTCTATTTGACCGGTAGTAGCACACTATAAGCTTTAGCCCCCTCACTTGAGGGCGACCGGCAAAAGTGGAATATGCTAGATGGCGGTCGTCCTCGGGTCTTCGATTTTCAGCCCCATGGAATTTATCTATTACATTCATTTATTATATTTCGAATACCTGATGATATCACCGGATTCATACGGAACCCGGTCATTGAAATGATCATAGTATAATAAACCTTTCAAGGATTTACACAAGTCCAGCCTCCTGTCATTTCATTATAATATTATATATATATATATATAGATATATTTCTTTTATTTGCCACTAGGGCATCAAAAGTGGGACAAGTACAAAGGGGGGAGTTTACACAAAAAGGCGTCCTCAATAAGGAGGAGGCAATAACAAAATATAAAAATAAAATAAGATATAACAAAAAATAAAATTTTTAACAAAATCCTCAATAGAGAGGAGGCGCCTTGGGGGGTCGCACACACCCCCGAAAAAAGTGTGCAACCCTTCTCCTCAGGAGCACAGAGAAGGGGTGCTCCCTTGGTCTTTCATCTTCCTCACCTATAGTCTGATGTAGAGTGAAGGCCCATTCACACGGGCCATTCTCGCCACTTTCACCCATCTTTCATAGAAACGGCTGGGGTGCAGCACCTCTCTCTCCATCCTGATCCTTCTTCCGAAATGATATCGGAAGAAACGGACCAGTTGTTGGCCAGAGAGAAAGGTGCCCGACCTCAGTCCTTTCAGACGCGTCCACCATACAACCTCTTTCGCCATGGCTATTACGCACAGAAACACCGCCTCTGCTTCATCTTTGAAGGGGGGAGGCGGCTTGATCATTACAATAGACTCGGTGGTCAACCGGATCGGTCCCACCCTTGACAGCAGTTGTTCGACATAGCCCCACAGATCGGCTACGCCCGAGCAGTGTACTAATGCGTGTGCAACGGTTTCCTCGTCGCACACGCATCTGGGACAGATCTTTTTGGCGGGGTCCCTACCCGGGCGCCCGTGTCTGTAGAGCCTTTCTCGAACGGGTAAAGCCCCTCGGTAGCACTGCCAGGCCAGGGACTTCTGGAAGTTGTCCATAGGTCCCGGGCTGAATGTCCTACCGAAAAGGCTGGCCAGTTCGTCCTCCTCCATGTCTAGGGCTTCTCCGAGGGCGTCGTCGCACCTGCTGCGTACCAGCCCTCTATAGAATGTTGCGGTGGAGTCTCCACTGATAACCGGATCCGCCTGCCAGAGGGCGGTGAGCGCCTGGGCACACTCAGTGTGCCAGGCGCCCAGTTTTCTCGGTCTTTGCTTGACCCAGGATTGCAGCTCGGTGAGTGAGACGAGTCTGGGAAAGGTTCGTCTCACAAACGAGGCCCACACCGGTTGTCCGGTGAGGAATACGTAGAGGTGCCGTAGCCTTAATGCGTGTTTACGCATCATTAGCCACGGCATCCCCAGCCCTCCTTTCGAAGGGTGTTGACAGCAGATGGATCTCCTCACCATAGGAGCCCGCCTCTTCCAAAGGAATTGGAAGAGCGCGCGCTCCATCTTGGTGAGGGTTTCCCTTGGGCAGGGCACTACGGTCAGGCGGTAGTAGATGACGGACGCTATGTAGGTGTTCGCCACCTCCGCCCGACCTTTCAGGGATAGTTTGCAACTGGCCCACTTCTGGGTCAGTGCAAACACTCTGTTCGTAACCTCCGCCCAGTTTTTCTCCACCTGGAGGTCCGGTCCGAACCAGACCCCGAGCAACTTCACCGGGCCCTCCGTCCAGCGTCCGACGACGCTATCGGAGGGCATCGGTCTGCCCCTCCACGTGCCGAGTTGCAAACCGATCGACTTGTCCCGGTTCAGCTTAGCCCCTGTGAACTTTTCGTACTCCTCCAGTAAGGTGCCGACCGCCTCGATTTCGGAGGCCGTCGACACCATTACTGTCACGTCATCGGCGTAGGCCGACACCGCTTTCCGCAATCCCGGTTCCAAAGGGATGCCCTGCAACAACTCCAACTTCCGCAGTAGTGGCTCGAGAGTCAATACATACAGAAGGGAGGAGAGAGGGCACCCTTGTCGGATGGACCGCGCGATTTTGAACGGCTCCGAGAGGTAGCCGTTCACCTTGACCCTAGAGCAGATGCGGCTGCTGTGCATAGCAGTGATCCAGCCCCTGAAAACGGGTCCGAAGCCTGCCGCCGCTAGCACCGCATCCAGGTAACCATGGTCGACCCTATCGAACGCCTTAGATTGATCCAAGTTGATCAGAGCCCCACCAAAGCCGGGTTCGTTCCCAACCCTCTCTATGATGTATCGCATGAGGTGGAGGTTGTCATGGATGGACCTGGACGGGATAGCGCATGTCTGCGCATCTCCCACCAGGTTGCCCACGACAAGCGCCAACCTCTTTGCTAGCACCTTGGCCAAAATCTGTAACTCTGTATTTAGCAGTGTTATGGGCCTGAAGTTACTTATTTCGTCCCCCTTGTTCTCGTCCTTCCTCACTAGCGTGACTACGCCCTTGGTCACAGTACAGGGAATTCTCCCGTTCTGTTGCCAGTTGCAGTAGACCGCCTCGAGGAGATCGGGGAACAAGTCCGGCATAGCTAGATATAATTCGTAAGGAAGACCATCGAGACCCGGGGATTTGCGTTTGCCGCATTGGCTCAGCACGTCCTCTATCTCAGCGGCCGAAATCGGCTCCTCGCAGGACTTCGCCTCCCTGTCCGAGAGGCGCGGCAGGCCGTCGAGGTATGGACCGAAGTCCACGTTCCCAACCGGCTCCCCGCCCCTCCCGAACAGTCGGGCAAAGTGCCTTTGAAAGGCCTCACACATCTGCTTAGGCTCAAGAATCGCCCGTCCATCCAGGTCTCGCAAAGACCGGATGGTGGATTTAGTTCCACTGTTGGCCTCTGTCACGCGGGCCCAGCTAACAGCTTTGGTCCCCTCGTTCCCTAGAGCACGTATTTTACTTCGGACAACGCAGCCTTCGTGCTTCGCGTCGAAAAACTGGCTCAAAGCCGTTCTCGACGCTAGCACTCTGGCCACGTCGCCGCTTCTAATTGCCTCTTCTACTCTATCTATTAGCTCCCTTTCCTTCCTATTCCTATCCGCAGCTAGAACCTTACTAAATTCTATCGAGACTACTCTAATCTCTCTCTTTAGAGATACCCACCACCTGCTGTTGACGATCGCTCCAGTCAACCGTTCCTTAACTAACGTACTAATCCGATTCCTGTAGGCTCTACTTGCCGGCAAGGACAAGTTGAGCTTCCAGTAACCGGGGCCCTGTCTATGAGTTCTGTCAAGGTTGACCATGCAGGTCACTAATTTGTGGTCTGAATAGCCAACAATGCGCATTTTTGGACAACTTAAAAAGTCCTTATCCTTAATTCTAACTAAGAACCTATCTAGGTACGACCTAGATGATCCGCTACGATTTGCCCAAGTCCAGGTTGGCGCAGTCGGAAAATCTAGTCGATATCTATCGGCCAGGTCAAATCGACCGATTAACCCTTTGAGGCTATTACACCCCTCTCTATCGGGGCAGGCCCCTACGTAGTCCCAACGTGCATCTAGGATACCATTCCAGTCCCCCACTAATAGCAAGGAGCGGGACGTCCCTAGAAAAGTCTCCAGACGATGGAAGAAGTCCGGCCGCATTGACCCGAAAGGGCCGTAGGCGGCTACCAACCTAAACGCTCCGCCTTTACCACTGCCAAGGTCCAGAACCACTAGTCGACCCTCCGGGTCCAAATGTACCATCTGTGTTGCGAGACCCAGATGTTTTTGCAGCAGAACGACAACTCCACCCCCACCTCCAGGCTGACAGAGAGATGCGTGCATCTCAAAGTCATCAAAGGTGGGGGCCAGCTGTCGCACGTTGCTGATCCGGGCCTCGCAAATAACCATCACATCTATACGTTGTGACCTGAGGTCATTTAGAAGCATTGCTTGCTTCCAAGTTGAGCCCAGGCCACGCGCATTTAAACAGCCTACTCTTAGCATAGCCATGTTGGTGGTGAAGAGAAAAGGCACTTACCTCTCTGCGTCCCGGGTATCGGGCTGCACAATTTCCATTAGGGTGGGGGATGGGTTGTTGGGTGGGGTGGTGGTTTGTGGAAGTGTGGGGGCATCAGTGTGTTGTGTGGTTGGGGAGCTTGGAGTTGTGAGGGTGTTTGGGGAGGGGGTGGGATAGTTTTTTAGGAGGACTCGGTTAATGGGCCCGACGCAGGGGGGACCCACGTCCTCTTTAAAATTGTTTTTTAAAGTTTTATAGGTGTCCTGTGGGGCCTTAATCATTTTGAGGTGGGGGAAATCCCCTGCCTGGGTGAAGTTAGGCCCTTGTGTTTTTATTAGATTGTTGTTGTACACAATGTTTAACAGTTTTTTGTTTCTTGTATTTATGTATGTGTATGCATGTTTTTGTTTTTGTGTGGTGTTTTTTGTTTGCTGTTGTGAGCTCTTTTGTGTTGGTGTCAGTGTTATGTTTTGGGGAGGGGTTTTTTTCATTTGTGTGTCTGAGGTGTGTTTTCTTTTTTTTCTTTTGATTGTGTGGAAGTGCTCCTCCTCGTCTGACGACGAACTAGGGTCATCTTCCGCGTTGGAGGGGAGGGGTATATTTTCGGGTTGTGTTTGCGGTACGGGTGTTTTGGAAATTGTTTTTGTTTTTTGAGTGGAGGGGATGGGTTGGACATTGTTTTGTTTTGGTTT
>OZ024763.1:26834137-26841637 GCA_964016885.1 Eledone cirrhosa | reverse complement strand
CACTCTTTCTCTATTCCCTCTCTCTTTCTCCCCCCACCCCACCTCTCTCTCTCTCTCTCTCTCTCTCTCTCTCTCTCTCTCTCTCTCTCTCTCTCTCTCTCTCTTTCTTTCTCTCGCTCTCTGCTCCTTTCATTCCAGAAAATCTCTCTCTTTCTCTTCCTCCCCCCTCCTCTCTCTCTCTTTCTCTCGCTCTCTGCCCCTTTCGTTCCAGAAAATCTCTCTCTCTCTCTCTCTCTCGCTCTCTCTCTCTCTCTCTCTCTCTCTCTCACACACTCTCTCTCTCTCTCTCTCTCTCGACCCACTTATTCTCCTTCTTATTTCTTTTCATCTAATCAATTCTTTACTTCAGTACGTTAATATTCTTTCTTTCTTTCTTTCTTTCTTTCTACTCTCTCTCCCTCATTCTCACTATATATATATATATATATATATATGCATGTGTGTGTCTGTGTATGTATATATATATATATATATATATATATATATATATATATATATATATATATATATGCATGTGTGTGTCTGTGTATATATATATGTGTGTGTGTGTGTGTGTGTGTGTGTGTGTGTGTGAGAGAGAGTGTGTGATGAATATATATATATATATACATATATGTTTGGGTGTGTGCGTATGTGTGTGTATGTGTGTATGTTGTGTGTATGTGTGTGTGTGTGTATGTTGCAATGTCACCTTTGTCTCCAGCATACGCATACATATACACATAGTGACAGGCACACAGATACACAACCACAACCACACACACACACACATCATCACACACATCCTATCATACACACATATATACGACCACAGCTACACATCCACGCACACACACTTCCATCCAGCCAGCCACACACACACACACTTCCATCCAGCCAGCCAGCCACACACACACATACAGTCACACACACACAGACTTCCATCCATCCACACAGCCACACACACACACATAGAGCCACAAGCCACACACACACACACTTCCATCGATCCATCCACACACACACATAGAGCCACACACACACACACTTCCATCGATCCATCCACACACACACACACACACATACTTCCATCCACACACACATCCATCCATCCACACACATCCACACACACACACACACACACTTCCAGCCACACACACATAACCACACACACACACAACCACACACATCCATCCACACACACACACACATCCATTACTATTTCCCAACCAATCCACTTCATATTATTACTCTTTCAAGCTATTTCGTTGCTCATCTATCTCTCTCTCTCTCTCTCTCTCTCTCTCTCTCTATATATATATATATATATATATATATATATATATATATATACATATACATACATATGTGTGTGTGAGAGTGTGTGTATATCTTGTAAATATATATATATGTGTGTGTGGGTGAGTGTGTGTGTGTGTATATCTTGTATCTGTGTGTATGTCTATCTTGTGTATATGTGTGTATATGTGTGTATATATGTATATATGTATATATGTATATATGTATATATATGTATGTATATATGTGTGTGTGTGTGTGCATCTTGTGAATATATATATGTGTGTGTGCATGTATATCTTGTGGGTATATATATATGTGTGTGTATGTATATCTTGTATGTATATATATGTGCGTGTGTGTGTATTTCTTTTTTCATGTATCATGCTCCTCTTTTTTTAATTCATCTATCTATCTAGCCACAAACATAGATATATACACACACACATAAATACATACATATATAGATACATACGTACACACACACATACACTCATACATACAATAGAACATATATATAATAGTACATATATATATATACCGATAGATAGATAGATAGATAGATAGATAGATAGATAGATAGATAGATAGATAGATAGATAGAGAGAGAGAGAGATGGAAGAGAGAGAGAGAGAGAGAGATGGGAAGAGAGAGAGAGAGATGGGAAGAGAGAGAGAGAGATGGAAAGAGAGAGAGAGAGATGGGAAGAGAGAGGGGGGGAGAGAGATGGAAGAGAGAGAGAGAGATGGGAAGAGAGAGAGAGGGGGGGAGGGGAGAGAGAGAGAGAGCAACACTGCAACAAACGCCGTTGATTTGCCCGCACAAGGAATGGTAAAGAGTCTTTGATGTTTACCAATGGTTGTGGAATGGTATGGGATATATAGAGTGGGGAGGGGTTGATGGGGAGATAGATGGAGAGGGGGGTGAGGGAAGGGGAGAGTGCGAAGGGGAGAGGAGAGAGGGTGGCCGGGGAGACAGAGAGAAAGGAGAGACAGACAGAGAGATAGAGGGACGTGTAAATAGATAGACATATATAAAGAGAGAGGATGGGTGACAGAGAAAGGGAGACAGAGAGAGGAGAGCGAGGGAAAGAAACTGAAAGACATCTACAAACACAGAGAGAGAGAGAGAGAGAGAGAGAGAGAGAGAGAGAGAGAGAGAGAGAGAGAGAGAGAGAGAGAGAGATGGATAAGTAGATAGACGGACAAACAGATAGAAAGAGAGAGGGAGAGGAAAATAGAGAGAGAGGTAAATAGAGAGAAGGGAATAGACGGAGAGAGATGGGTAGAGAGAGAGAGACAGACATATTGAAAGAGAGAAATAAGGAGGAAAGACAGAGAGAAAGACGGACAGACGGACATACAAAGACAGAGAGAGGGAGGAGAAAAAGAAGAGAAAGAGAGAAAGGAGTGAGGAGAGAGAAAGAGGGAGGGGGAGAGATAGAGAGAGGGGATGAGAGCCGGAGAGAAAGAGAGAGGGAGAGAGATAGAAAGAGAGAATGAGAGCCAGAGAGAGAGAGAATACAGCTTGCTACGCACAAAAGCAGACGAAGACGTAATGAAAATTATATACAAGACTATTGTATATAGTGTATTGTGTGTATAATATAGGATGTATAATGGAAAACGTATAAAGCAACGCTGGCTCTGAATAGACCATTAATGTAACTCAGCAAGCCAGCAGATAAAGAACATATATATCTTGAAAGGAACAGATAAAGAATGTAGTTTAACAGAAAAGAAGAAAAAAACAGAAAACCAACACGTAGTTAAAAACCAGAAAAACATATTTTGCAGAAGAAAAAAAACAACAGAGAATGTTTGTGTAGTTTCGAAAAAAAAAACGAAAACAGAAAAGGAACGTGGAATTGAAAAACGGAAAATGAACGTTGAATTGAAAAACAGAAAAGGAACGTGGGGTTGAAAAACAGAAAAGGAACGAGGGGTTGAAAAACAGAAAAGGAACGAGGGTTTGAAAAAAGGAAAAGGAAGGTGGGGTTGAAAAACAGAAAAGGAACGTTGGATTGAAAAACGGAAAAGGAACATGGGATTGAAAAACAGAAAAGGAACGTTGGATTGAAAAACAGCAAATCAACCTGCGATTTAAAAAGAAAAAAGAACAGAATGTGTACTTTCGGAGAAAAACAGAAAACGAACGGAGTTGGAAGAAAAACAGCAGAAAGAACGTAGATAAAGAATGTTTTTTTAATAATAAAGAGAAACAACAAAAAACAGAAAACGAATATGTAGTTTTTTAAACAAAACAAGGGATGTTGAGTAAAAAAAAAAACAGAAAAGGAACGAAGAATTTTAAAACAACAGAAAAGGGACGTGGAGTTTAAAATACAGAAAAGGGAACGTATGGTTTTAAAAAACAGAAAACGAACGTGTAGTTTTAAAACAACAAAAAAAACGTGGAGTTTAAAAAAGAGAAAAGGAACGTATGTTTTTTTTAAACCATGTTTTTTTAAACCATCTAGTTTTTATAATTTAAAAAAAAAAACAGAAAAGAATGTATGCTTTGAATAAAAACAGAAAAAAATAGATAAGTTAGGATCGAATCATCTATACAATTATTTTCCAAATAAAATAAAATAAAATAAATAGAAAAAATAATAATAAAAGAAAGTACTTAGATATGATGGCAGAACAGCTTCGTATACAAGATGTATGACATGTGTAAAAGCTGTCATTCATCTTTCTAATTTAAGACAATAAGTGTTGTCACAGTATCTTGGCTTAATGGTATCTGAGAGATATGGGCTTCGATTCCTCATAGCGACCTTTAAAGGTTTTCACCCTATTTTTATACCATCTCTGCGCATGAGCACACCAATCTATATATATATATATATATATATTATATGTGTGTGTGTGTGTATTATGTATGTATGTATATGTGTGTGTTCTTGTCTGGTGACCCTGCCCCTGTGATAAACAGGCGAAACTCAAGAGTAACAAAACTCACTTTTTAGACTTCATAATATTGAACATTAAAACTCTACTTAGGTATTAAGTATAATATATATATATATAATATATATATATATATACACACACATATATATATATAGTAATAATAATGAATGTGAAGACTAAAAATCCAAAGAGGGCTCAATAAGTATAAATATATATCAAATATATTTACTTCTGCGTTCACAGATTGATTTTTTTTTTTAGTTTCAAAAGATCCCGTTAAGGATGAAAGCAGCGATTCTTTGCTTAAACTTTAATCTGTTATTTCAATAAATATATATATATATGATTATTTTTTCCATGGCCAAAATGTATTCTTCTCATTCCACATAATGACGTAATTATCCTTGCATATATTTCGCTCATCTCAAGAGAACGTCTTATCGGACTACTGTTATGCCTACCTGTTTTCTAAAGGTAATATTTGAGCTTCGCCTTTATCAAATATTTACTTCTGCGTATGCAGATTGATTTTTTCTCAGTTTCTATAAAGAAATATATGTACCTTCTCTACTAACATATTGAGTACTTTATTAAACCGTGGTTCCCTTCCGTTTCTCTTTGGAAAACCATATATATATATATATATATATATATATATATATATATAAAACATAAATATATATATGAACATATATAAATATGAATATATATATATATATATATATATATATATATATATATATATATAGTGACGAAACATAAGTCAATTGCATGAACTTATAATCCTTTATTTACTACTATATATATTTTGATGATAGCCATTGAATGGCTATGACCTCATCAGGCAGTTAGTCAGTTCTTAGATATGCCAGCTCTGTGTTTTTGGTGTTGATGGTTTTAGAGTCTTGGGACAATATATATATAATATAAAAAAAAATATATATATATATATAATATATAATATATATATATATATAATATATATAAAAATATATATATATATATAATATATATATATATAAATATATATATAATATAATATATATATAATATAATATATATATATATATATAGGGACGAGTAGGACCCCGACGGCTGAGCTCAAGCCGTTTCGACGGCTAATTCTGTCCAGAATTAGCCGTCAAAACGGCTTGAGCTTAGCATCCATAAACACTCATATATACACCTATTCGTACATATATATATACACACAGGCACACATACATACAGCTATACTACAACACACACACACACACACACAAATATATATATATATATACACACACACACATGCAACTATACTTCGATATACACACATCTATACACATACTGAGGGCTATACCTTATTAAATGCTTACATCTATATACACACACATATAAAAATATATTTCAATATATGGCACATCTATAGACACGCATATATATACTTATTCGTACATAAACACACAGCTACACCACAATATATACATACACATATACACACACATATATACATATACACTATTTGTACATACATATATATATATATATATATATATATATATATATATATATATATATATATATATATATGTGTGTGTGTATGTATGTATGTATATATAAATATATATATATATATATATATATATATATATATATATATATATATATATATATATATATATGTATATATATATATAGATATATACACGTATATACACATGTATATATAAATATATATATATATATAAATATATATATATATATATATATATATATATATATAGAGAGAGAGAGAGAGAGAGAGAGAGAGAGAGAGAGAGAGAGAGAGAGAGAGAGAGAGAGAGACGCATGTACACAGTTTTACTTCAATATATAAACACAAACAGATACACATACATATACATATATATATATATATATGTACACCCACATATATACACCCGCTAGTCTCAACTCTTCTACATCAATTATTTTCACTAATACCTCCGGCAGATGTCTGCCGTGAAAATCGATTATGTCGGTCGTTTCCATAGCAACAGAAATCGTATTACGCCTGTCTTCTTTGTATACACAAACCTTGCATATACATACATATATATTGTACATACATATACACACACATATATTACATATTACACACATATATATATATATATATATATATTTATATACATATTACACTTATACACATACATATACATACACATATATTACATATTACGCATATACACATACATATACACACACATATATTTATATATATATATATACATATTACACATATACACACACATATACACATACATATATATATATATACATATATATATACATATTACACATATACATACACACACACATATATATATATATATATATATATATATATATATATATATACATATTACACATATACACACATATATAAATGTATATATATATATATATATATATATATATATATATATATATATATATATATATATATATATATATATACATATACATATTACACATATACATGCACATATTACATATTACACATATACACATACATATATATATATATATATATTACACATACACACACATATATATATATATATATATATATATATATATATATATATATACATATTACACATATACACACACATATTACATATTACACATATAGACATACATATACACACACATATATTACATATTACGCATATACACATACACACATATTATACATCTCACACACACATACATTAGACATACACACATATACATATATAGACATACTGCACATACACAAACTGTACACATATACATAAACAGCATACACACTGTTCTGGTACACAAACACTCTGCACACACACACACACACACACACACACATATATATATATATATATATATATATATATATATATATATATATATATATATATATATATATATATATATATATATATATATATATATATATATATATATATATATATATATATATATATATATATATATATATATATATATATATATATATATATATATATATATATATATATATATCTACGGCGAGTGAAATTCCCGAGATCCATGGACGAGCCCCCCCCCCCCTCCAGCGGTCTGTGTCCTTCATTATCGCTGCCATGTCCTGCGTCTCCAACAGACCAGTGTCTGCCCTTAGGGCATCAACATACGTTAACCTTGGTCTTCCTCTTCCAGTGTGTTCATGCAGGGGCTCCCACAGGAGCACTGAGTGCAATGTCAACTTTGGATGTCGGTGAGCATGTCTAGCTAACCTCAGTCTCCTCTGTGTCACTTTTGA
>OZ024763.1:26801637-26821637 GCA_964016885.1 Eledone cirrhosa | reverse complement strand
TCTACCCAGTACTACTTATTTATTCGTCTCCCTCTAGTTTATATTTTGCACTCAAACAAAAAAGCCAAACATATTTTTTTTCATCTTTCCTCAATGCTTCGTAAACGAAAATAATTGTTATCTCATCAGAGTTCTCTCCCCTTCCCCTACCCCTAAATAATGTTATTTTCTCATCATATTTCCCCTCCCCTTCCCTTCCCTTCCCTTCCTTACTCTCCCCACCCCTAATCCTACCCCCTCCTACCTCACAAGGCCAGCAATTACCCCAGTGCATTACTGGTACTTTATTTTATCGATCCCGTAAGGATGAAAGGCCAAGTTAACCTCGGCGGGATTTGAACTGAGACCGTAAAGGGCCGTAACTCTATGCTGCAAAGCATAGCGTCCGACGCTCTACCAATACTGCCAATCCACCGCCCAATTCACCCCTAAATAATGCTGTTATCTCATCATACTTCTCTCCCCACCCTCTAAATAATTGTTTCTACTATTGGCACAAGGCCAGCAACTATACCAGTGCATTACTGGTACCTTATTTTATCGATCCCGTAAGGATGAAAGGCCAAGTTAACCTCAGCGGGATTTGAACTCAGACCATAAAGGGCCGTAACTCTTTGCTGCAAAGCATGGCGTCCGTCCCTCTGCCAATCCACCACCCTCTAAATAATTGTTTCTATTTTAGGCACAAGGCCAGCAATTACCCAGTTCATTACTGGTACTTTATTTTATCGACCCCGTAAGGATGAAAGGCAAAGTCAACCTCGGCGGGATTTGAACTCAGACCGTAAAGGGACGTAACTATGCTGGAAAGCATGGCGTCCGACCCTCCACCACCCTCTAAATAATGTTGTTTCCTCATGTTATTTCCCGTCCCCTTCCTCCTCCCTCCCTTCCTCTCCCCACCCTCTACCACTACCCCCTCCTACTCCACCCCACCCCTCACTACGGATTATATCTTATTGTCAATAAGTTTATATAATACTTCATCGAAACAGTACCCCGACCCACCCACCTTACTCTACATCCCTACCCCTCTCTGCCAGTTTTTTTCGAAATTAATCTGCACACACCCCCACCGCCACTCCAACCTCCCCTTCGTAACATTGCTGTCTTCTTTTTTTTCCCTTCTTCCTTCCTTCATTCCTTCTTGAACTCTTTCTTCTTTTTTTCCTTCTTTTTTATTCTTTAGTTCTTTCTTATACTCATAAGTATATAAATACATACAAACATATATATACTCCTACATATAAATATACATACAAATACATATATATACACACACACATATATATACATATATTCACATACAACACACACAAATATATACATATATATATATATACACATACATATATATATATATATATACTCATATATATATACACACACACATATATGTATATACACACGTACATATATATATATATACACTCATACCCATATAAATATATACATACACATATATATATATATATATGCATGATTATATATATATATATATATGTGTGTATATAGCACCAAGTATGATACACACAGTTGCATAAGACGAACGAATAGATGCAACTTTACCTCGTCAGCCGCCTTGCTAGCAGTGCAGTTTCGCGCATGAATGTGTTTGTGTGTGTCATTGTGTATTACTCCCCCCCCCCTCTCTCTCTCTCTCTCTCTCTCTCTCTCTCTCTCTCTCTCTCTCTCTCTCGCTCTCTTTCTCTCCCTTGATGAACCCAAAATGCTCAAGATTACCTCAACTGATGAGAACAATAAAGAATTTAGGGGGGAAAAACTTAAAAAACAAAGGGTTCTTACCTATAAATTTCAACTTCGTTGTTACCACTGTCGGCCACGTTGGCGGTCAAACGGACTTTAACCCCGACCACGAAGTCACGATTGTCCCGAATAGAGGTCACACATCTTTCCACGTCGACCGCGTTGAGGGAATCACATTCTCCCCCTTTTCCTATAGATAAAAGGAATGTAGGTATATATACATACGCATATATATATATACATGTATACATATACATGCATATATATATACATGTATACATATACATACATACATATATATATGGTGGCTGCCAACTCGTTTTCGAGTACGGCCACTACTTTATATCCATGTAGGAGAACCCCTACCGATGCGCTGAACGAGTGTGACTTTTTAGTCCAGCCAGTGACTTGAAAACTCTGGTACAAACACTACACCTGTGACAATTATTGACACATAGTGCTGGGTGCATGGTACCATGTGACGACAAGTGCAGAGAGATCTCCAGATATAAAGCAATGCCTGTGCCGTAAAGCTTTTATAGTGAGCAAAGACACTGCACAATGCCAGTCCCACTCTCTTAACCAAGATGATATTTACCAAAAAGAAGAACAAGTCAACATCATTGGATACCATCAGGGTTGCAGGTGTTATATCAGAGTTTTCCTTCTCCTAGAATTCTGCCTTGACAAAGGCTAAGGGGTCATCTCTCCCGGTGATTTTGGATGGCCATTGACTCTTAAGAGCTCCTTTGCCCTTTGACAGGTTTTGTTTTTAGTCCTGCAGGATGTCCAAAGTCACCCTCCTCACCAAGAAACCTTGGTGGCGTTGCCAGTTTAGTCGCCAACGACCCGACCATGAGACAGGTTGTACTGGGATACATGTTACCAGTAGCACCAAATGGTGACCTGACATTAAAGTATGACCTGACATATATATATACATACATGCATGCAAACATACGTACTTATATATACATACATACACATATACATACACACACACATATATATATATATGTATACATACACACACATATATATGTATACACACACACATATATATATATATATGTATACACACACACACACACACACACACACACACACACACACATATATATATATATATATATATATATATATATATATAACAAAGGAATTGTGGTAAGGAACCAGATGGACCATAACGCACCAGAGTACTCAATACTTAGGGTAGTAGAGTGGGAAATAGGAAAAAGTATGAGCTCTGCCGTCGGGGTCATACTTTTTCCTATATATATATATATATATATATATATATATATATATATATATATATATATATATATATATATATATATATATATATATATATATATAAGCAAAAGGGATATTTAATTTGTTGGTAATTCAACAAATATATATGTTTATAACTGTTTCAAGTTTTCTGATTCAAGTTTTCTGGAGTATAATATCAATAATATTAATAAATGGAAACTATGTTTATAAAACCATATTTATTCTATTATATATATTTCAAGGGTACCAAAACTTTGGTACGCTCTCATCAGATAAAATACAAAGTTAGTTTTATAAATATTGACATATCCAGGAACGAGATCTTAACGGTTCAAGTTTTTTTCCAGGAAAATGATGGGGATCGACTAAATAGACCCCACCGCCCAGGACTTCAGGAAGTCTATCTAAAGTATGTTTATATATTTTGTGGGGGTGGGGGTATCGATTAAATTCACCCTCCCCACTACCACCGCCACCACCACCTTCCACAGTTCTTCACCGGAAGTCTATCGAAAGTGTATGTATATATCTTGCTCGGCTTACCTTCCCCTGCACATCCGGCTGCAGCCAAACCGTGCGCAGCAATATGGACGAAGGCGAAAAGACGGGTGGTCCGTAGTTCGGCCACAAACTTCCGTAATCCGGCTAAGGTTGCAGCTCCTGGAAAGGGAAGGAAGATAAGGATGAGGATTATGATGGCGATGATGATGATGATGATGATGATGATGATGATGATGATGATGATGATGATGATGGTGGTGTTGGTGGTGGTGGTGGTGATCATGATGATGATGATGGTGGTAATGGTGATGATGATGATGGTGGTGATGATGACGATGATGATGACGATGGCTTTAAAATGGTTTTAAAACACTCGTCATTATACATATGCAAGGGCCTGGTTTGCAGGGAGACAAACCAACAGTTTGATAAACAACATATTGTTTATTTATCT
Source organism: Eledone cirrhosa (assembly GCA_964016885.1). Lineage (NCBI taxonomy): Eukaryota > Metazoa > Mollusca > Cephalopoda > Octopoda > Eledonidae > Eledone > Eledone cirrhosa. Next base: position 26,817,637 of record OZ024763.1, on the reverse strand, counting down.
ATACTAGCTAACATGTGTAGCTATACTGCTAACATGTGTAGTGTTTATAATGATAGTATACGCAAATATATATGCATGTAGATATGATACATCAAATAAAATCGTAATTGACAATATGTACAGAAATTGAAGAGAGACTGTGTTATACTCTCTTTTGTAATTAGTAAAGTAATCGATGATACATTTTTAAAAAGACGATATTATATATAAACTGCATTAGAAGAAAATTAGTGACGGAAATACATACGATGTTTTTATAAGTGTTATAATATAACGGGCGCTAACCGGAAGTGTTGACATTTGAAAATTTTAAAGAAGTGAATCTTTAAATAAGCAATAAAATTATTTATATTTAATCAAGAATTACGAAATTTATAAGATAAATTATGTAATATTCATTCATTATTTATTCAAAGTAATCCAACTTATTTTACAAAAAATATATATTCTGGACGCAGTCCCGCACTCCTTTTTTTTTTTTATTATAGTTAAGATTCACTTAGTGAGACAAATACATCTAAAAATGTTCTACAATTCTCATTCAAATTATTGATGAGTTGATCTTTTTTAATTTTTAGTAAATGGATGTAAATATCGAACAAAATTCAATACCGATTGCAACTTAGGGTCTATATATATATATTCATATAAATATATACACATAAATAAACATGTAAAAATATGTATTATACATATGTATGACTTGTTAGTGGGATTTACTTTGTTTTTTAATTTGGAAAAATTAGGGGGACAAAAGATGGTTTGTCTCCCGTTCCTGAAAAAATGTGGGGGGTGATAGTCCCCTGGTACCTCCTTTAAGCAAGGCCCTTGTATATGTGTGTTTGTTTCTCTTTTCGCTGTTGTTTTGCGTTGGACACAGCTAGCAGTGACATTTGCCTATACAGTTTAACTTATGAAATTCAGCCCTTGTAAAGGTTGGTATGAGGAAGGGCATCGTAACTCATTGATTACCAATCCAGTTCTCTAACCACTAAGCCACACACGTTCGCCTTAGAGTTTCTACAAAATATGTTAATCCATTGAGTTTCGTTTCAGCAGGATTAACTCCAAGATTAACTGATTAGATAAAGAGCTGAACCTAGATTTACATCATATTAAGCAGGCCTTACGGCTCTTCATCATACGGGAATACATCAATGTGTGTGTTGGTCTATGTACGTGTATGTGTGTGTCTGTGTGTGTATCTGTGTGTCTCTGTACGTATATGTGTTTGTGTGTACGTGTGTGTATCTATATGTCACTGTACATATATGTCTCTGTGCGTTTGTCTATGTACGCGTGTGTGTGTGTATCTGTGTGTCACTGTACGTATATGTCTCTGCCTGTTGGTCTATGTACATGCATGTGTGTCTGCGTGTGTGTGTATCTGTGTGTCTCTGTACGTATGTGTCTCTGTGTGTTTGTTTATGTAGTCTGTATGTGTACGTGTGTATGTATGCATCTGTGTGTCTCTGTACGTATGTGTCTGTATGTTTGTATCTATCACTGTATGTTTGTCTGTATGTGTATATGTGTGTGTGTATCTGTGTCAGTGTATGTATATGTCTGTGTGTGTTGGTCTGTGTAGGTGTGTAGGTGTGTATATCTGTGTGTCTAGGTATATGTCTGTATGTTTGTATGTGTCACTGTATGTTTGTCTGTATGTGTGTGTGTGTACGTGTGTGTATCTGTGTCTCTGTCTGTTTGTCTATGTACCTGCGTATGTGTGTGTGTAGCTGTGTCACTATACGTATGCGTCTCTGTGTGTCTGTCTATGTACGTCTATATGTGTGCCTGTGTGTGTATGTGTGTCACTGTACGTATATGTATGTGTGTTTGTCTATATACGTCTGTGTGTGTGTGTGTGTGTGTATATGTGTCTTGTCTCTGTACGTATGTCTCTGTGTGTTTGTCTGTGTACGTCTGTACGTGTGTGTCTCTGTATATGTCTGTACGTGTGTGTCTCTGTATATGTCTGTACGTGTGTGTCTCTGAATATGTCTGTACGTGTGTGTGTGTGTGTCTCTGTATATGTCTGTACGTGTGTGTCGGTGTGTATCTCTGTATATATATGTGTGTGTTTGTCTATGTACGTCTGTATATACGTGTGTGTGCGTATGTGTGTCTCTCTCTCTCTCTCTCTCTGTCTCTCTGTATGTGTGTCTGTATATACATGTGTCTGTGTGTACGCATGTGGTTCTCTGTGTATGTGTGTCTCTGTATGTGTGTGTGTGTGTACATGTGTCTCTCCGTACGTGTATGTCTCTATGCTTGTCTGTGTGTGTGTGTGTCTCTGTATGTGTGTGTGTCTATATGTATGTCTCTCTTTGCGCATATATGTCTCTGTATTGTTGCCTCTATGTGTGTATGTGCGTGTGTGTGTGCATAGTGTGAGTGCCTGTCTTGTGCGTGTGTGTGTGCATAGTGTGAGTGCCTGTCTTGTGCATGTGCGTTTATAAAGTGTAGTGTCTGTTTGAGTGGTGTATGTATGTATGTGTGTATGTATATATAAATGTATGTGTATGTGTGTGAGTGTGTATGAGTGACTATGTGTTTTATGCTATGTGTGTATATATATGTATATATATATATATATATGTATGTATGTTGTGTGTGTATGTGTATATGTATGTATATATGTATGTGTATATTATGTATGTGTATATATATGTATATATGTATGTGTATATGTATGTATGTGTATATGTATGTATATATGTATGTGTATATATATATATGTATATATGTATGTGTATATTATGTATGTGTATATATATGTATATATGTATGTGTATATGTATGTATATGTATGTATATGTGTGTGTATGTATGTGTATATGTATGTGTGTGTGTGTGAGCAATTATCAAAGACAATCGATAATCCGTAATTACCCGCCCCTCCTTCCAAAAACAAAAGCAAAAACAACTTAAATAATAAAAAATAATAATTGTCGCCGCATAAACTAACTCTACCACCCGCTAACTCTCTCTACCACCCGATAACTAACTCTACCACCCGTAAACTCTCTCTCTCTCTCTCTACCACCAGTTCTATGGCTGCCTCTGCCCCCAGTTAACTAACTCTACCACCTATTAACTTTCTCCTCCACCCCCCGTTCTTAGGCTGTCTCCGTCACCCGTTAAATCTGTCTGCTGTTCCACAACAAGGAAATACTTGGACAACTATTACTATTGTCTGCTCTCTTCCGTTTCATCGTTTCGTGTTTTCACTTCTTTCTCACCGACATAAAGGAACGATCGACTTTCGTCAAATCGGACCGAGGGTCTTTCCAATTGCTAATACTATCGATCGGTCGCAACTCCAGATAGAAGAAGCAACGTGAAATAAAGTGTCTTGCTCAAGGACATAACGCATCGCCTGGTCCAGGAATCGAACTCACAACCCTACGATTGCGAATCCAATTCTCTAACCACTCAGCCATACGCCTTCACCGACATATTGGGGGATATTTGAAGGGTTTTGTGGAGGGTTTTGTTGTTGCTGCTTTTCCTAAATCAATTCTTCGCAATTTCAGTAATTATTGTATAGTTAACATAACAAATAATTACTCTTACTGTTACATTTATAATACATACACACAAACATATATATACATTCAAACATATATACATACATACACACGTACTTACATATATACATATATACATACATACTTACATATCGACATACATACATATATATATATATACATAAATATATTTACTTACATACATACATATACATATATACATACCTACATACATACATACATACACATATATATATATATAAATATACATACATATATACACATACACACACACACACATATATATATATATATAAATATACATACATATATACACATACACACACACACACATATATATATATATATATATAAATATACATACATATATACACATACACACACATATATATATATATATACATACATACATACATACATACATATATATACACACAGACATACATATATATATGCGCATACATATATCTGTGTTTGTTTCTGTATAGACTAAATCCATAGCAATTTTCAGTCGTTAATGAAACTACACAACAATAACAACAACAATAATAATAATAATTGTTTCTACTTTTGGCACAAGGCCAGCAATTACCCCAGTACATTACTGGTACTTTATTTTATCGACCCCGTAAGGATGAAAGGCAAAGTCAACCTCGGCGGGTTTTGAACTCAGATCGTAAAGGGACGTAACTATGCTGGAAAGCATGGCGTCCGACCCTCTACTGATACAACAATAATAATAATAATAACAACAACACAACAACGATAACAACAATAACAACAATATCAGGACGGGATTTAAACTTACAACAGGAAGAGCAAAGAAAAAATTTGGTCAAAAATCGATTATTATCAACCCCAAGGATATAACTGGTACTACTAGATTTGACAGAAGGAGATATATGAGAGGAAGGCAGAGTAGACGTTAAAGCAACAGGAACAGGAAACCAAACTTAAGCAAACCGGAAGTTCAACACTAGTGTCAATGACACTGACACACTGATGGTACTAACAAGGAACCCGTCTCCTTATATGACAAACTAATAATAACAAGGACCCTAAAACAAAGAAACTGACCCCTTCAATCTAACAGGTTGGTAACTCAAATATATTTTTATTTTGTTTTTTCTAGTATTTTAATATTATATCTTTACATTGAAATAATATAAAGACTAAATTATACATACATGCACACACATACATATATATATATATACATATGTACACGCACACACACACACACACACACACACACACACACACACACACACACACACACACATATATATATATATATATATATATATATATATATATATATATATATATATATATATATATTTGAAAATAACGAGGAAGTTTCGTTTACATGTATATGTTTATTGTGTAATTCACTGAATCACCTACCCTATATATATATATATATATAGGGATGTGTATGTGTATATATATATATTTATATATATATATATATATATGTGTTTGTGTGTATGTGTGTGTATATATATATGTGTGTATGTGTGTGTGTATTTATACACATATACATATATGTATATACATATATATATACACATATATACATATATACATATACACACACACATATATATATGTACACACATATATACATATACATATATATATATACGTATATACATATATATATATATACATATACATGCATACATATATATACATATATATACATATATATATATATATATACATGCATACATATATATATACATATACATTCATACATATATAAACATATACACATATATATATATATACATATATATACTCACACATATATATATACACACATATATATACACACACACACACATATATATATATATATATATATATATATATTATACATGTGTATGTGTATACATACAGTGTATATATCATAATTAATGTAAACAAATCCGAAGAAGATATTCTGATGAATTCAGCAAAGTTTCAGAAAGCAACAATTACGGATTAGAGGATTATCTGCCGGATTATCTGATTGGAGGTTTTACAAACATCGATTATACTAACAAGGGATTACTGACTAACAGTTCCAGCTTACTTATTCTGTCTTACTATTACGTCTTATGTCTTACAGATTACTGTCTGACGTCTTACAAACAACGTCTAACTTCTTATGTCATTCGTATGTCTTAAAGTCTCACATTTAGTATTTAACATCTTAACTCCTACGTACAACGTCTTAAAGTTTTACATCTAGCGTCTAACATCTTAACTCCTACGTACAACGTCTTAAAGTTTTACATCTAGCGTCTAACATCTTAACTCTGACGTACAACGTCTTAAAGTTTTACATCTAGTGTCTAACATCTTAACTCTGACGTACTACGTCTTAAAGTTTACATCTAGTGTCTAACATCTTAACTCTGAGGTACTACGTCTTAAAGTTTTATATCTAGCGTCTAACATCTTAACTCTGATGTACTCAGTCTTACATTCACCGTCTTACATTCTAACGTCTAACATCTTAACTCTTACATACAACGTCTTAAAATCTTACATCCAGTGTCTAACATCTTAAACTCTGACGTACTATGTCTTAAAGCCTTACATCTAGCATCTAACATCTTAAACTCTTACGTATTAAGTCTTACATCTAAGTCTTACATTCATCGTGTTATAATCTAACGTCTAACATCTTATGTCATTTGTGTGTCTTAAAGTCTCACATCTTAACTCTTACGTACAACGTCTTAAAGTTTTACATCCAGCATCTAACATCTGAAACTCTTACGTACTACGTCTAACATCTTAAGTCTTACATTCACCGTCTTATATTTTAACGTCTAACATCTTATGTTGTACGTACGTCTTAAAGATTTATATTCAGCGTCTAACAGCTTAACACTTACGTACAACGTCTTAAAGTTTTACATCTAGCGTCTAACATCTTAACTCTGACGTACTAAGTCTTACATTCACCGTCTTACATTCGAACGTCTAACATCTTATGTCATTCGTACGTCTTAAAGTCTCACATCCAGCGTCTAACATCTTAACTCTTACGTACTATGTCTAACATCTTAAGAATTACTTCTTAATCTACCGTCTAACGTCTTACAACGTCTAACATCTTATGCCGTTCGTACGTCTTAAAGACTTACATCCAGCGTAACCCTTATGTACTACATCTTACATCTTAATTCTTTCATACGCCTTACATACAACGTCTTACATACAAGGTCATACATACAAAGTCTTACATACAACGTCTTACATTCACCATCTTACATACAACATCTTACATATAACGTCTTACATACGTCTTACATACAAGGTCATACCTACAAGGTCATACATTCACCGTCTTATTTACAATGCCATACACCTAAGTTTTACGTCCTACATCTTACATATGTCTTACATTATCGTCTAACATCTTAACTCTGACGTACTACGTCTTAAAGTCTTACATCCAGCGTCTAACATCTTAAACTCTTACGTACTACGTCTTACATCTTACATTCAACGTCTTAAATACAATCATACATCCAACCTCTTACATATGTCTTACATTTACCGTCATATATCTTAACTCTTACGTACAACGTCTTACATAAGTCTTAAAACCAATGTCTTAAATATGTCTTACAGTTTAAGTTTTACATTCAAGCTCTTACATACGTCAAACATACAACGCCTACACCTAACATCTTGCATACGTCTTACATACAACGTCTTACATCTTAACTCTTACGTATAACGTCTTACATCCAACGTCTTACATACAACGCCTGACATCTTAAGTCCTACGTACAACGCCTTAAAATCAAACGCCTTACACCCGACATCTTACATTTAACCTGTAACATCTTAACTCTTACGTACTATGTCTTAAAGTCTTACATCTAACGTATTACGTCTCAGGTCTTACGTACAACGTCTTACACTTTAAGTTGTACATGCAACGCCTTAATTGTTATGTCTTATATACAACGCCTTAAAGTCCAACGTCTTAATTCTAACATCTTAACTCTTGCAGACGGCAGCCAACATAACAGGAAGTGCTTGTTTATTTCCCAAATCTGGAATATTACTCCCGACACTACTAGCTACGTAGACCGTACGACGGATTAACAACAACACTTCTAGCTATATGGACCATAAGATGGATTAACAACGTCGATAGCGACATGGATTCAGAGAATGGATTAACAACAGCCTCGATAGCGACATGGATCATTCGGTGGATTACAAACAGCACTGACAGTTACACGGATTTACACAATGGATTAACCACAGCATCCATAGCTACGTGGATCATGCGATGGATTGACAACAACACCGATAGCTCCACGGATCAACTGATGGATTAACAACAACACTAATAGCTCCACGAAACAATCGATGGATTAACAACACTGAGAGTTCCATGGATTAATCGATGGATTAAAAACAACACTGACAGTTACACGGATTTACACAATGGATTAACTAACGGTGTTCTCCAAATCGATTATAACTACACAATATGTGAGGAAACTTATATCTGGATAGATCAACAACACTGCTAGCTACATGGAAGCAACGACGGCTCAACAACAACTCTGACAGTTAGATGAATCAAACGGTGGATCAACGACATTACTAGCGACATGGGTTACACGGTGGCTCAACGACATTGCTAGTTCCCTGGATTATAAGATGGATTACAAACTATATTTTCCAAATGGATTATTATAAATTACACAAAACTACTATCTGGATTTGGTCTTTCCATTGCTGATACTATCTACCAGTCGCAACTACTGGTAATAACAACAACAACAACAATAATAATAATAATTATTATTTCTATTTTTGGTACAAGGCCAGCAATTTAAAAAGGAGGGAAAAGTCGATTAAATTGTCCTCAGTATATTACTGGCAATTTATTTTATCGACTCCGTAAGGATCAAAGGTGAAGTTAATAATTGTTTCTACTTTTGGCACAAGGCCAGCAATTACCCCAGTGCATTACTGGTAATTTATTTTATCGAGCTCCGTAAGGATGAAAGGCCAAGTTAACCTCGGTGGGATTTGAACTCAGAATGTTAAGGGTCATAACTCCATGCTGCAGAGCATAATGTCTGACGTGCTACCGATACTGCCAATCCACCGCGAGGTTAATAATAAATAAATAAATAGATAAAAATATAAAAATCTGTGAAAATTTGTAAATGGTCGTTGGCGGGAAAGGACAGGTGTCCAGACGTTAACTGGACATTGGTCAGTCTTTATTGCCAAGGAAACTACATAAACCAATAAACCAAGCAAAATGTCCATGGACCTACCAGTCATCCACATGCGGAACAATCACATGACCGTTTGTCCCCGAAATAACGTAAATCCTCTAACCGGACACCGAACTGAAGACCTCCCGGTCGCCGTTTCACCCAGGGGCGATAGACCGTTGACTGGTCACCGAAGGAAACGTAAAACGGAGCGTCGAGCTACAATAGGCTGTCCTCTGACCGGTCATCGTAACAAATGCAGCGTCATCACACAGGAAACCAATGAGAATGGTTTGCTTCGGGGCGACCCAAACCGCGATAGTAGCAGGATCGTCCTCAGACGTCCGCGGACGGCCATAAACGCTGAACTGGTAGGAGATACCTTGGCTGACGACATCAGCTTGCCAACAGAGTCGGTTCTAGTCTCGGCGGATCAAAACTTAACAACACCTGACAGCAGATGCAACCGTCCGGTGGACTGCGTCCAGTCTTTGGACAACTTCACTAATATAGGAGCCAGGTCGTTGGTAGACGAGATCCGAGCGAAATCTGACCGCAGCTTGGACTACCAGCGGACGTCGCTGAACTCTCGGTTGAGTTTATGTTCGGATGAAAGTTTTACTCTTTTGGAAAGCGTTACAGTCCAGTGTCAGCAGGAATCTTCCGTTAAACCATTCCCAGGTTCAAATGGTAGAACTCCACGCCTGGAGATAAACCATTCAGATAAGTCGATCGCCATGGAAAGTTTGCCGTCACGTTCACGTAGGGGTTCGTTAAACGTCGAAAGAGGCACCATTCCCGTTTTGTTGAGGAAAGCTTCAACGCCGATAAAGGAAGACGACACGCCATCGAAATACAGCGTCGAAAGCCTCGAACCGTTGCCTCTTGAGTCTCTCTCGGTCGAGTCGATACAACAGTTCACGTCCGTCGGACACAGTCCGAACAAAGCGTTTAAAGAAAATATGGAGTCTTCCCTGATGCAAACTAAAGCGATAATTCGCAATCTTAGCTGTCGCCTGAAGCAGTCGTTGCGGAGATCGAGAAGCAATCTGGAAGGTTCGATCGGTGCTAAATTGAAAGACACTAAATCCTCGTCGAACAGTATTAAAGTAACGCCATCTTCTAGTCCGGCAACGAATTCCAATAACAAACATTCCAAACTCTACTCCAACAGTTCCGCCGATAATATCTTCGAAAACTCAGTGAAAAATCAGTCAGAAAAACACTGGCGTCGTTCGTTCTTGCGTTACTCAAAGAGCGTTTCTTCTCGAGACGCCACACGAAAGACGTACTTCAACCTTTTGGCACCGAATAAATTTACCAAAAATACAAACAGCATTGAAGACATTGTGAAAAGGAAAGAGAAAGATAAAGAGAGGGGGAGCAACAAAAAATTTATTCTCCACGCCAACAGCAACTTAGAATGTTCAAACATGAAAGAACCGACTATCGTCTCGTCCGTGACATGTCTGGAAGCCTCGAGAAGGTCATCGACAGTTAGCTGTGGCGAGGAGACACTATACGAGGCGCTAAACCGACATTCCAAATCTAAGTTAAACGCACTGGAACTGACAATCAAACGCCTAGAAGACAAACCCAGTGGAATGGGAACAGGAAGAGATATGCATCGCTGTGAAAAACCATCGCTATTGAAAATCTCTGACACCAATAAAAGAGATTCGAAGATAGTGGCGACTTCGAATAATGCGAATAACGAAACGGGTTCGGATAATCGATCAGCAGCGACATCCGGCGAAGAGAAACAAAACCGGACGAAACCAATTCTGAAGACAAATCTCCAACGACAAAATCGGGTGTGGAAACGTCCAACAAAGACGCTATCAATGGCCGACACAGGAAGCGGAAGCTCTGACGATAATGAAGGCTCAGCAACAGCAATGACGGCGGCAGCAGCAACAACGGCAACAACTACTACAGCAACAACCACAACCACTACAGCAGAAATATGTACAATTACCAAAGAGGTATCACTCCATTGTCCCAGCGACGAAAGGATCTTACAAACCTTCAGCCCAGATCCGGAAAGCTCCAAATATCTGTCGCCGTCGGATAATTACAGACGGCGGAAGTTGGAACTGAGAACGTTTATGGGGAAAGGTTTGAACGACAGTTTAGGATCGATTGCGTCGTCGCAGAGCGTCGCAAATACAAGCGGCACGGCGAGTGACACTTACGGGACGCTGGGGGACTCGTGCAGCACTTTCCAGCCTCGTTCGACATCAAACAGCGAGGAAACGGTGGTGAAATACGAGAATGTCGCATCGACACCATCGTCGAACCCTAACCGCGACTCGAGCCACCTTCTCGACGCGGCGGAAGTGACGACACCAACGTCGTGTAGTCAAGTGACCGACGTTTCTTCTTCGAGCGTCACGCCTTCGGAAGCAGAACACTCCGGAAGCTCCTCCTCCTCCTTCCGGCAACTCCGGCCAATGGTAGAACAGGAACCGACAGGTGGCGCTGGCAAAGATGCAAGAAGTCCAACGGCGAAACGACCAACGTTTGAGATGTTACTTAAAGAAATCGTGAATCACCACCACAGTAATAATAATAATAATAATAATAATAATAATAATAATAATAATAATAATAATAATAATAATAACAACAACAAAAACAACCGCGGCCATAGTTTAGCTGAGCCCCCCTGAATGTGTGTGTGTGAGAGAAAGGGAGAGATGAAAAGAGTGTGTGAGAGGGGGGGGGCTGAAAGAAATTGGGTGGGGGAGAGGAGAAGGGAAAGCTGTTGAGAAGGAGATATAACTAGAGGGAGTTAGAAAAAGTGAGAAAGAAGTTGAATGGAGAAGTAAAGTGAGGGAAGATAGAGATAGGGGGAAAGTGGGAGAGAAAGAAACTGGAAATCGAGAGAGAGAGAGAGGACAAGAAAAAGGGTGAGAAATGTAGACAGATGGGAAGAGAGAGAGGGAAGAAATAGAGAAAAAGAGAGAGAAAGTGATAGGGGAAGGAATAAAGAAAAGTAAAAAGAAGGAAAAGAGAGAAAGAAAAAGAGAGCGAGCTAAAAATAGAGAGAGAGAAAGAAAGAGAGAAAAAGAGGACGAACAAGAAAGAGAGAGAGAAAAAGCAAGAGAGGGAGAGGGGGGAAGAAAGCAAAAACTAGGGAGAAAGAGAGAGAAATCAAAAAAGTGAGAGAAAGAGAGAAAGCAAAAACGAAGGAGCAAGCGAGAGAGAAAGAGAGAGAGAGTGTGTATGAGAGAGAGTGTGTGTGTAAGAGAGAGAGAGGTAAATATGTGTGGTAGAGAGAGAGAGAGAGACAGTGTGTGTGTGTGTGTGAGAGAGGGAGAGAGAGGTAGATATGTGTGATAGAGAGAGAGCGAGAGAGATATGTGTAGTAGAGAGAGAGAGACAGAAAGAGAGAGAAGTGGTATGTGTAGTAGAGAGAGAGAGAGTGTGCGTGTGTGAGAGAGAGAGGTACATGTGTGTGGTAGAGAGAGAGAGAGAGAGAGAGAGGCAGATATGTGTAGTAGAGAGAGAGAGAGAGAGAGAGAGAGAGTACCTCACCAAATCTGACCTGTTTATTTAAACAGAAACCATTTTGTTACAATAGTTGTTGTTATTATCTTGGTTTCTATTTTAATGAAGGAATATTTTCACAAAAAACTCTCTTGGAAATACACAGAAAAAAATATTAAAATAAAACATTTAAATAAAAATAAAATGGGAACCATCAATAAATAGTTTCTTGTTGAATGGTTTTTTTTTTGGGGGGGGGGGCTGCTTTATATATTTATTATTTATTTATATATATTTATTTGGAATATTTTGTTGTTGTTGATGGTGGTGGTAATGGTGTTGTTGGTGGTGTTGGTGGTGTTGCTGTTTTTGATAGTGGTGGTAGTGGTGTTGGTGTTGTTGCTGTTGATAGTGCTGGTGGTGGTGTTATTGTTGTTGTTATTGGTGGTGATGGTGGTGGTGGAGGTGGTGTTGGTGATGTTGGTGGTGGTGGTGGTGATGCTGTTGATGGTGATGTTGTTGATGTTGGTGATGGTGGTGTTGTTATTGTTGTTCTTGCTGTTGGTGGTGGTGTTGTTGTTGGTGGTGTTGGTGATGGTGGTGTTGTTGTTTCTTTTTTTGGGGGGGGGGCTGAGTTATAAAGAAAAGTTCTTGATGTTATTTTTATTTTGTTTTTTTTTAATGTTTGATAATCTTGAATAAAGTCACTTTTGTGTTGTTTGTCTCTCAACCCTGACGGGACTGTGACAGCCCCCAGCTCCTTCATCACCACCTCCACCACCACCTCTACCACCAGCTCCACCACTATCACCATCACCACCTCCACAACATCCACCATCACCCCTACCACCCCCACCATAATCTCTAGCACAATCTCCACCACCATCACCACCACCACCAGTCACTACCACATTCACAACTATTATTACCACCAAAACCATATCTACCACAACAACCACCACCACCACCACCGTTACTACCACACACACACCTCCAACACCACTACCCCAACCACCAACATCTCCAAAACTACTGAAACAAGGGTTCCATTCTGACCACATTCAATGTCCAACGGAAGCGGAAATAGATATGGGGGAAATGGAAAGAATGTGAAAAGGAAAGAAGGAAAGAAAGAAGGAAAGAAAGAAGGAAGGAAGGAAGAAATGTGGAATGTTCAGACATGGAGAGGAGATGGGTCTCGCCAGGTTTAAAAACTGCCCTAGAAACGCCGAAATGACTATCAAACGTTACAGGTTCATATATATATATACAGAGAGAGAGAGAGAGAGAGAGAGAGGGGGTGAAGTTGGAAATTGCACGGAAAATATATTTAAGGGTCTGTTTTTCTTTTTTTTCCCTTCTTTAATTCGTCAAAGTGACATTATTGAAAAAGTGAGAGAGATAATTCTTTTAAAAAAGAGTTTTATAATGTATATAAAATATATAAAGTATATAATGTATATAAAGTATATAAAGTATAACCGGTTTCGATGTATTAGTAAACTTCATCTTATCAAATGTTGAGTATTACAATTAATAAGGATTAAAAACTAAAAATTTGAGATTTAACATTAAGTGTTGAAGTAAGTTTTTTTTCATCTTCCTTGTTGAGAAGGAGACTGGAAAATATATTTTCCGTACTATTTCCAATCTCACCATCTCTCTATAACGACTGTTTCGTATAGAACCTTACTTCCCTTTTCATATATATATATATATGTGTGTGTGTGTGTGTGTGTGTGTGTGTGTGTGTGTGTGTGTGTGTGTTGATGCCCTAAGGACAGACACTGATCTCTTGGAGACGCAGGACATGGCAGCGATGATGGGGGACAGAGACCGCTGGAGAGAACTCGTCCATGGATCTTGGGAATTTTACCCGCACTAGATAGATAGATACATAAGAAGCCGGTCTGGTTGAACCTATATATGAAGTCTGATAGTATACAGTTATATAACTGCTATAGATCAGTCAATATGTCAATATGATCAACTTTCCGAAACGATTATATGAATAGGTAAAATAAGTAGACTTTGTTGTAATTATTTTCATTGTTAAATTAATATCTATAATATATATATATATATATAAATAAAAATACAAATAAAGATTCGGCGAGAATCGCATTTCGGCGGGCAGGAAAAGCGAAGCGAAACGCAAAAATCAGAAATGATACTGGCAAAGTGCTCAATAGTTAAAAACCAGGGCTAAACAACGTGTTAAGAAGCCATACAAAACTGAAAAGGTGGTCAAGAAGGCATTAACCACCCAACCCCAAAACCTAATCAAGCTAAACAGGTCAAAACAAAATAAATGATAAAAAATAAATGATAAAAAATAAATGATAAATATATATATATATATATATATATATATATATATATATATATATATATATACAAAAGTTCTATTTAAATTGTTGGGATACAACAAGTAAATATTTTTATAACTGATATAAAGCACTCGACAAGTATTTGGAGTAGATATACGATATTAACAAATGGAAACTATATTTATAAAACCATATTTATTTCATTATACATATTTCAAGGATACAAACAAAGCACTATCCTGATGTCTTCCAAAAGTAACGGTCGCATTTTGAAAGGGTACGTCAATGTTTATTTATAAAACTGGTATATATTGTATTTTGTCTGATGAAGGCATACCATAATTTAACTTGGTATCCTTGAAATATGTATAATGAAATAAATATGGTTTTATAAATATAGTTTCCATTTGTTAATATCGTATATATATATATATATATATATATATATATATTAAAGATTTCTATCTGATAAACGACTTCCGACGACACAGTTAGAATCGTCTGACTTCGTGAAACCTTGAGTAATAGAATAATTATATTGTGTTGTTTAATACATAATTAAATAGCTTTGTACTATACATAGAGTACTCTTCTTTGCATTACCTTTTCCACGGAAATACCTAACATAATATATATATATATATATATATATATATATATATATATATATATATATATATATATATATATATATAACCAAAAGTTTAACAAGGTTCATTGATTAATCAATGAATAAAGTTTTAGAATAGATTAGAAGCACTCAACAAAGAGGTTTTCTGGAGTTATTAATATTACTTCAAAATATTAATAAATATAGACATTCATGTGATCAATTATATTTTATTATACATATTTCAGAGGTACTGAGCTATTTCATCAGTACGTCCTCGTCAGATAAATATATTTGATCACATGAATGTCTATATTTATTAATATTTTGAAGTAATATATATATATATATATATATATATATATATATATATATATATATATATATATATATATATATATATTATGTTAAGTGATGATTTGATCAGAGACACACACTGTATTTAAGGTCGAGTGACGCAATTTCGAGTGATTAGCGGCCTTTAGACTCACCTGATCAATGAAACAATTGTTAATACTGTCAATAAAACTCATTTTGTACAGCCGACCATGTTATTCTTCACTCGTGCACTACGCATATATATATATATATGCCAACTCGTTTTCGAGTACGGCCACTACTTTATATCCATGTAGGAGAACCCCTACCGATGCGCTGAACGAATGTGACTTTTTAGTCCAGCCAGTGACTTGAAAACTCTGGTACAAACACTACACTTGTGACAATTATTGACACATAGTGCTGGGCCCATGGTACCATGTGACG
>OZ024763.1:26786637-26799137 GCA_964016885.1 Eledone cirrhosa | reverse complement strand
ATGGTGGCGGAGGGGAGACAGCGGTGTATTAATAGTGGTGGTGATTGTGGTGTAGTGTGGTGATGGGGGGGGGGTATTAGTGGTGGTGAGGATAGTGATGGTGGTAGTTTGTAATGGTGTTGGTGCTTGTGGTGATAGTATTATTGATGATGGTGGTGGTGGTGGCGGTGGTGATGATGGTAGCGGTGGTGATGGTGGTGGCGGCGGCGGTGGTGGTGGTGATGGTGGTGATGGTGGCGGTGGTGGTGTTGATGGTGGTGATGATGGTGGTGGCGGTGGTGGTGTTGATGGTGATCCGGTATTTCACGATATGTTTACACACACAACTACACTGACACACACACACGTATACAACGAAACACAAGCACACACACATAGAACCACCAACACACAGACACACACACACATACACACAAAACCACAGATACATACTCACACACACAGAATCACAACACACACATACATACAACCACAGACACACAGATGTATGCACACACACACACACACACACACACACACACACACACACACTCATATACAACCACAGACACACATACATACAACAACACACTCAGACACACACACATACAAACAGGGCCGAATTTATTGGGAGTGAATTAGAGGGTAAATACCCGCCACACACACTTGCAGCGGGGAACCCCACCACGACCACAGTAGCAATTTATTTGTGCCCTCAGCTGAGCTTTTTACTTTTAGGATGGTTAGAATATTTTAATTTAATTGTTTCTACTTTAGGCACAAGGCCAGCAAATACCCAGTACATTACTGGTACTTTATTTTATCGACCCCGTAAGGCAAAGTTAACCTCGGCGGGATTTGAACTCAGACCGTAAAGGGAAGTAACTATGCTGGAAAGTATGTCCGACCCTCTACCGATCCTGCCAATTCACCGCCCTGGAGGGTCTGATGTGTATTCTATTTTTTTTTAGTATAAAGGGCGCCCCCTCCCCCTAATCTGAAGTACACTGGGCCCCACCACACCAAGGTCTGTATACCAGGCATGTCAAACTGAAGGTCCCCCAAGGGCCACATGCAAGGGCCTTGTTTCAAGGGGGCACCAGGAGGACACAAGTCAAACCCCGCCACCACCACCACTTTTTCAAATGTCTATATTTATTTTTTGGTTTATTTGATATATTTGTTTCTACTTTTGGCACAAGGCCAGCAATTATCCCAGTGTATTACTGGTACTTTATTTTATCGACCCCCCACCCCCGTAAGGATGAAAGGTAAAGTTAACCTCGGCGGGATTTGAACACAGATCATAAAGGGGTATAACTCTATGCTGCAAAGCATGGCGTCCGACCCTCTACCGTTCTTATATAGGCACAGGGCCAGCAATTTTGGGGGAAGGAAAAGTCGATTAAATTTGACTCCAGTGCGTGACTGGTATTTTATTTTATCGACCCCGTAAGGATGAACGGTAAAGTTAACCTTGGAAGGATTTGAACTCTGAACGTAAAGGGCCGTAACTCTATGCATCAAGCATGGCGTCTGACCCTCTACCGATACTGCCAATCCAATTAATTCTTTTTAAGCTTATTCTTTTATATCTGAACTTCATTTGAATATATAAAATTTCATTAGCGTAAAACTTTACTTATGTGATAGGGTCCGGGAGAGGGACCTTAAGCAATTTATGCTCCTTTAAAGATCAACAAATGTGGGTTTGTCCCCCTCACATTTTTAAGTCAAACGAGGCCCCTGTCTGGGCCCCTCCCAAGGTCTAAATTCAACCCTGTATACCAGGCATGTCAAATTGAGGGTCCCCCGAGAGTCACATAGGTCACACATGTGTTGTCTGAGGGCCACATGGGTCACACATGTGTTGTCTGAGGGCCACATGGGTCACACATGTGTTGTCTGAGGGCCACATGGGTCACACATGTGTTGTCTGAGGGCCACATAGGTCACACATGTGCTGTCTGAGGGCCACATGGGTCATATATGTGTTGTCTGAGGGCCACATGGGTCACACATGTGTTGTCTGAGGGCCACATATGTCACACATGTGTTGTCTGAGGGCCACATAGGTCACACATGTGTTGTCTGAGGGCCACATGGGTCATATATGTGTTGTCTGAGGGCCACATGGGTCATATATGTGTTGTCTGAGGGCCACATATGTCACACATGTGTTGTCTGAGGGCCACATAGGTCACACATGTGTTGTCTGAGAGCCACATGGGTCATACATGTGTTGTCTGAGAGCCACATAGGTCACACATGTGTTGTCTGAGGGCCACATAGGTCACACATGTGCTGTCTGAGGGCCACATGGGTCATATATGTGTTGTCTGAGGGCCACATGGGTCATATATATGTTGTCTGAGGGCCACATGTGTCACACATGTGTTGTCTGAGGGCCACATAGGTCACATATGTGTTGTCTGAGGGCCACATAGATCACACATGTGTTGTCTGAGGGCCACATGGGTCACACATGTGTTGTCTGAGGGTCACATGTGTCACATATGTGTTGTCTGAGGGTCCCACATGACAACTAATTGCGCACATTACAACTAATGTTTTTAATTTTATATTACGAAGATAAAACATGCTCGCGCAGTAAAAACCTTTGTGCGGGCCGCAGGTGTACTTGTAAGGGGCCGCAGGTGTGCTTGTAAGGGGCCGCAGATGTGCTTGTAAGGGGCCGCATGCCTGGTGTATACAAACATACAACAATACGCACACATATACAACCACACACAGACACATACATACAACCACCAACACATTGTTAAGAGTAGGTCAAAAGAAGGCACACATACAACAACACACACATTGACAAACGCACACATTCATACAACTATCAACACACACACACATATATACATGCAACCACAAACATATACACATACATACAACCACACAACCATCAATGCACACACATAAAACCACACATATACATACAGCCACATTCCCATACATACAATCATCAACACACTCACATACATACATACATACGACCACACAGACAAACCCCCTCCTCCTCATAAATATAAGCCCCAACACCACCATCACTACTACTACCACCTCTACTACAACCACCACCAGCACCACCTCTACAACTACCACCACCTCTACTACCACCACCACCACCACCACCACCACCTCTACTACTACCACCACTACCACCACCACCTCTACTACTACCACCACCACCACTACCACCATCACTACACCCCACCCCCACCATCACCACCTCTACTACCACCACCACCACCACCTGTACTACTACCCCCCCCCCCCACTACCACTATCACTACACCCCCACCACCTGTACTACTACCACCACCACCATCACTACCACTACACCCCCACCACCTGTACTACTACCACCACCACCACCACCTCCATCACTACACCAACACCACCAACAACAACCCCACCCCCTCCACCAGTTTGTTCAGAGTAGGTCAAAAGAAATGAATCACATTGAAGATCAACTCCGGTAAAACAATCTGGTGAAGTTACATACCAGGGTGGTGTGGTGGTGAGAGTGGGGTGTCCGGGTAGAGTGGTGGTGGTGCGGGGTGTGTGGTGTGGGGGGAGGGGTCAGGGTATGTGGTGGAGGGTGTCAGAATAGTGTGGTGATGGTGGTGGCATAGTGGTGGGGGAAGTCATGGAAGTGTTAGTGTGGTGGTGGTGATGTGAGGAAGCATGGTAGTGGCGGTGTAGTGTGGTGTCAGATGATATGACAACATAACTGCCACCAACACTACAACAACCACCACTACCATCAACAACTACAACAAATCCCCACCACAACCACTACCACCATTACCATCACAACGACCATCACCACAACCACAACAACAACCATCACCACAACCACTACCACATTCACAACCATCACCACTACCACCACAACCGCCACCACAACTATCAGCACTACCACCACCACCACCACCACCACCAAAGCTACCAGTACAACCATCACCTCTAGCACTACCACAAACACAACCATCACCAAAACCATCATCATAACTACCACCATCACAACAACCACTACCACCAGCAAAGCCTCCACCAAAACCACATTCACAACCATCAAATGCATCACTACCACCGCTACAACTATCACCACCATAACTACCACCACTACCACAGCCACCACCACCGCCACCGCCACCACAACCACCACCACAGTCACCACCACCACCACTGCAACCACAACCACCACCACCGCCACAGCTACAGTCACCACCACCACAATCTCAACCACCACAACCACCACAGTCATCACCACCGCCACAACTATCACCGCCACAACTATCACCGCCACCATTACCACAACCACAGTCACCACCACCACCGCCGCCACAACTAGAGTCACCACAACCACAGTCATCACAACCACGACGACCACCACCACTACTACCACCACCGCAACCACTACAACCAGTCATCACAACCACTACAACCAGTCATCACAACCACCACGACCACCACCACTACTACCACCACTGCAACCACCACCTCCGGTACCACAACAGAGAGACGATGACCTAGAAAGCTACTTAAGCAGATAAGCCAAGATATGGTCTCACCCACTTGACCCAGAATATCATATAACTGGTATAACATAGCGATTGATAAAGCTGAGAGAGGCGCCAAATAATTTCGATGTACCGGAAGGCGGGAAGTAAAATAACCTGACCTCTATGGCGTACATATATATTTATTGAAGGAACGTATGAAGAGTGGTGTATAGGTGTGGTTATACGTCAATGCCTGGTATTGTGTAGAGTTGATGGGTTATATATATATATATATATATATATATATATATATATATATATATATATATATAGAGAGAGAGAGAGAGAGAGAGAGAGAGAAATATTAAAACAATGAAATTAAACAAAAAACGGTTAATTCATAGTAAAACTCATTATTTTACGATCGTTTCTGGGGATAGTTCCCCGTATGTCCATTCAATTATTGATCTATGTAAAATATATTACAAAATATCATAATAAGAAAAAATACATACAAGATGTATGTATTTTTTTTACAAGACGTATGTATTTTTTTTCTTACTATGATATTTTGTAATATATTTTACATAGATCAATAATTGAATGGACATACGGAGAACTAGCCCCCAGAAACGATCGTAAAATAATGAGTTTTACTATGAATTAACCGTTTTTTGTTTAATTTCATTGTTTTAATATTTCTGTTTTTGACTCTGTATCCAAAGAATTATATCGTTGAAAATTTTGTATTTTAAACTTTGATTCACGACATCTACATACAGATTACATTGAGTTCTTCATACGGTTTAGACCCTACCATTGATTGGTAGATTTATCTGTGTATATATATATATATTATTCAGAATATTAATAAATGAAGACATTCACATAATCAAAATATATGTTTTATTATATATATTTCGGAGGTACTGTGCTGTTTTTTCAGTACGTCTTCGTCAGATAAAATACATGAATTGATGTATGACATACCTCAACCGTCTTGATAGTTCAATTCCAGTATTGGCAGTGATTTATTACAACAAATCTCAACATTTATATACCACAAATAATAACATGATATACTTAAATTTAAAGAAGATTTAAGTATACCATATTTGTGGTATTTAAGTATATCATGTTATTATTTGTGGTATTTAAGTATATCATGTTATTATTTGTGGTATATAAATGTTGAGATTTGTTGTAATAAATCCCTGCCAATACTGGAATTGAACTATCAAGACGGTTGAGGTATGTCCTACATCAATTCATGTATTTTATCTGACGAGGACGTACTGAAAAAACAGCACAGTACCTTCGAAATATATATAATAAAACATATATTTTGATTATGTGAATGTCTTCATTTATTATTATTCTGAATAATAATAACTCCAGAAAACTTCTTTGTAGTAGAGTGCTTTTAATCTATCGTAAAACTATATTCATTGAATAATCAATGAACCATATTAATATTTGGTTATATATATATATATATATATAACGAAGGAAATGTGGTAAGGAACTAGGTGGGCCATAACGCACCAAAGTACTCAATACTTAGGGTAGTAGAGTGGGTAATAGGAACCAGTAAGACCCTGACGGCTGAGCTCAAGCCGTTTCGACGGCTAATTCTCCGAATTAGCCGTCGAAACGGCTTGAGCTCAGCCGTCGGGGTCTTACTGGTTCCTATATATATATATATATATATTTGTTTTGCAAGGTTTTTGATATGAAATCGTGTGTCGAAACAAATATTGTTATACTTGGGAAAGGGTCATGTAATAATATTGCCAGAAATATTAACAGAACACACTCACTGTTTTGTTGGTTTTCGCTTCTGTATCTTTTATATCTCCATAGTTAATTTATTTGGCAATCAATGTTTATCATTGATTGACCAACGGTTAAAAATACAGTTATAAATAAATATATATATGGTCTAACAAAATTCTTTCGTTGCACATCTGCAACATCATCAGTGGTACTATTATCATATTTCCTCCTATTGTATAGTAATGTTTACGCCATTTTTATTTTATTTATTTATTATAGTGTATATATATATATATATATATATATATATATATATATATATATATATACACACACACTAATACAAGGACGAATAGTTACTCCTTCATTACGTTTATTGGTTGGGGACGCGCGTTTCGCTACTGATCAGCTCAAGGTTCAATCTGTATCGATCTGGCTCGACTCTGGAATCAAAAGCTCGTCGGACTTCTGTTATGGTAATGACAATGAATATATATATATATATATATAAATATTTAGAGAGAGAGAGAGAGGGGGAGAGAAAAGGTGAAGTTGGAAATAGCGCGGAAAATATATTTAAGGGTCTGTTTTTCCTTTTTTATCCTTTCTTTGATTCGTCAAAGTGACATTATTGAAAAAATGAGAGGGACAATTCTTTTTTTTTTTAAGTTTTATAATGTATATAAAGTATATAAAATATGTTGAGTATTGAAACAAAAAATTTTAAAGAATTAATAAGAGTTAAAAACTAAAAATTTAAGATTTAAAATTAAAACCAAATGTTGGAGTAAGTTTTCTTCCATCTTTCTTGCTCAAAATTTAGCTGGAGAGTGAGTTCTTGTTAATAGAGAGATGGTAGTGAAGATAGCAGCAGCTGTGTTTCTTCACAGAACAAAGTTGTAAATATGTGTGCGTATATCTGATTGTGTTAATTGACTGGTCAAGAGTTCAAAAGGGGATGGGGAATTGTAAGCTAGAGGTAAGTTCTATGGCAGCAGCAGGAGTGTAAGAGAAATTCTATTTTATATATATAATATATATTTAATACAATAACAGAGATAGCTTAAAGCTAAACTCTGACTGGTAACCATCTCACTCAACAAACATTAGGTTATATGTTAGTATAAACCCAATTTAAGTGTTTGGGGTGCTAACTATATGTATTATGTGGAAAGCCAGTTGTATTATTTTATGAGATATAATTAAAGTTAAAATATATATATATATGTGTGTATGAGTCGGGACCCGGACGGCTGAGCTCTTGCCGTTTCAATAGCTAATTCCAAACTGGAACTAGCTGGTGAAACGCTAAGAGCTTAACCGTCGGGGCCTGCCTGACTCTTTTATATAACAATACTCTACTACCCCATGTATCGAGTACTCTGGAAATACACCATGCGCTGGCCGCCCCGCGGCCCCAGCGGACAAAACAGAGAAGGCGTTTCCCTCGGAGGACGCTGAAAGAGACGCGCTGGGAGAGCTATTCTAGCTCACTTCTACTAGCCAGATGAAGCGGCATGACTGCAACTTCGAAGTCACTTATACTTTTCTATTTAGAAAACAAATTCCTACACTCTACCCATGGCGTACATGTGTACATATTAAGGAGGGGGTTTGTGGTTGAAGCGACTATGTTAGAGGCTGAGAACGTGTCCCAGCATGCCACGTCCCTTAATGCTACAATAAAACATAACACGGAGAATCGCAGACACGTGTTTCGTTGAACATGTCCTTGCGTGTCTCCGAGTTATGTCTTCGTTGTAGTATTGAATATAGTAATGGCGGTGGATTGGCAGTATCGGTAGAGGGTCGGACGCCATGCTTTCAAGCATAGTTACGTCCCTTTACGATCTGAGTTCAAATCCCGCCGAGGTTGACTTTGCCTTTCATCCTTACGAGGTCGATAAAATAAAGTACCAGTAATGTACTGGGTAATTGCTGGCCTTGTGCCTAAAGTAGAAACAATTATTGAATATAGTAATAGATTAAAACTCGTCCCTTGGACTGAGTGCTCTACGCCCTGGATATCTTTACCAAATTATTACTATCTGAACTAGCTGTTGAAATAGCAGGAGCTCAGCCCTCGGGGTCTTGAATCCTATATATATATATATATATATATATATATGTATATATATATATATATGTATATATATATATATATGTATATATGTATATATATATATGTATATATATATATATGTATATATATATATATAGTATTAGTTATACTATTTATGGTTATGTAAACACAAAACCTTAAGCAGTTGTAAGTATTTTACACACACCCTAAATAGTGGTAGGCAGTAATGTATTACTACCTTATTACCAGTAAGTTAAGTAGCTCAATGTAAAAACATCAGATGATTTACAGAGCAGTTATATGAAATATAAGAATCAAAGAACTGTTCAAAACATTATTGTGCTTACAGCTGTTTCCTCCAAACCGAGGTTTGGATTCTTCGGAGCAATTTATTAATGCATGGACAGTTATATGACCTCCTTTTCAGCCGAGAGACATACCAATACATATTCAAACATTGATACATATTCAAACATTGTGGGTCAACATTCATTACAAAATTTAGAGTGGCAGTACACACTTCGAGATTACATTTATATTAATAGGTACAATCAAAAATCAAAGATATAGGTTAAAGTACAACATGAAGATAAGTGGTTATATAGTGCAAATGTTATATGTGTGGCACGCATGTGCGTCTTGTTTATATAGTGTGGCAGAGAGATATGTGTGGTAGAGGCACTTAGGTAGGTAAATAAGAGTGTTAGGTTGGTAGATCTGGTGGCAAAGTCTTTATATGATTGATGTAGTCTGTGTGTGGGGAAATATTATAAGTATTAAAGATAGTGCAAGCATTAAAAGTGTTATAAGTATTGGAGATACACAACGCAGGGATGTCAAGTAATTCATGTACTTCGGCATTTTCATGGTCAAGGGAGTGTATATTTCGATTATATGCCTTTCACATAATCCACGACAATCCAGTTAGAGATCGTAGTCTGGTGTTCTTTAGTTCGATACAGGAGGTTGTTACGTTTCGAGAGACGCCATTGAATACCGGAAGTGTGTGTGTGGCTAAGGGGAGTTAATGCATGCGGGGAGGTAACTCTGGGGTTTCTATATCTAGCCATTAAAATGTGTCCCAATATGGACCCTAAATTCTATGGTGAGGTGCACCTTCCAAGAGAGACTTTTAAAGCATAAAGTGCACTAACTATAGAGTAGTTTAACTAAATTATGCTGAAGGTGATCATATTATTATTAAGGTGGATTAACCCATCTTAAGGTGCTACAAATGGAAATTATAGATGATGAGCGAGGATTCTAAATTAATGATCTCTGTGGTTGTAGTCTGCTCATATGACCAGGCGCGGTGATTGCAGGATTGCTTCAGGACCCAATGATCTCTGGTAAGATCTGGGTCATCGCTTGCTACATTGGATGTCGAAAGATAATCGTCCCCAGGCAGGCCAAAGGTCAATCCGCAGTCCTCGCGACCCCTCTCTGACCGTCAGATCATCCATATACGTACAACCCGCACGGCAGTTGCATTGCATTCACTCACTGCGCTCAGCAGCCCGGTCCTACTGGTCAACAGCGCTACTCGATTAAATCATTTTACATCTGTCTAAGGAAGGTGTTTCCTCTGCCCAACACCATCCAACCGATCAATTCATGCTCAAATTACCCTTAGAGCGGTGTAGTGCCGTCCAGGTGGGTGGATGTTGTCACACCTGCCGTAGAGGTATAAATGGGTATTTTCCCTGCGAAGGGTTCCAGAGGGATGTCGTTGTTTGTGTTATAATGGATCAGCTAGTGTTGGGTATGTAGTATAGGGTGTGTCTCTGGTGTTTGATGCTAGATGTGGTGTTAGGTTCCAGTCCGACATTGCTATATATAGGGCTTAAAGTTTTGGAAGGAATGTCTGAGGCGGTGTTGGCAAGTTGCAAACACCTCAGATTTTTTGTTAAGTAGGTTACGGTTGGAGAAGATAATATTGTGTGTCTCTAGTATACAGAGGTTACAGAATTTATTAGGTGGTTTGTACGAGGTCGCGCTGCCTATCACTTCCCATTTGAGTGTGTATGGTTTATTTTTAGATTTTAGATAGTGTATGTAGCTAGAAAGTGAGGTGGAGTTGGCTAGGCTGTGCTTTTTGAACGAGTGGATGTGCGAGTTATATCTAATTTTGAAGCAGTTAGAAGTGGAGCCTACATAGGTTTCTGAAGAGTTATTAGTCGTGACTGTGCATGAGTATATGACATCCTTGGTTAGGCATTTTTTATCTAAGGGGCAGGTTCTATTAGCTCTACAGTTACAATTATTCTGTGCGTTAGTCCGCTGGTTATAATGCAATGCGGAAGTCTGTGTGGTGGATATAGGATTTTGGGTGTTCAGGTTGACAACCCTGGTGTTATTACTTATACTAGTGTTATTTCTATTGTTACTGCCGTTGCTATTGTTGCTTGCTACAGTGGTATTTAGAGGGTTTGCATCCCGTTGTGATTTTGTTTGTTGGAAGTAAGAACTAATTTTACTATTATTGCTGCTAGCTATGTGGTATGCTAAGTTAGGCGTCGTAGAGTATGAGATTTTAATGGTGTTTTTGTTTAAGAGGTTGTGGTACTTGTGTCCTAGAGGGAAGTTTTTATCTAGTAGTGAGAAGAAAGCCCTAGGTATGTTGGTGGAGACATTTAGGTTGAAAGGAGGGTTGAAAAATGTATTATTTCTTCTTCTATTTTTGCTTTTAGTGTTTGGTGTGTTGCTTCCTCCTAAGGCCTCACAGTAGTTTCCATGGTAATGGTTACTTCCGGTGGCACCCTCCGCTTTGGTGTACTTGTGGTTGCTATTCCTATTATTAGATTTCCTCATGGACATGTTGTGCGAGATGATGTTGTAGCTATGTGTTTTCTTAGGTAGGAACTCTATTTCTATATTATGGCCGGAGCTAGCTAATGCTTGATTGTAATATTGTGAGTTTTTGCTAAATATGTTTGCGTCATAGGACAGACTAGAGATTCTATTGGACACCCCCTTAGAGATAGAGTTTAATATTGATCTAGGGTGATTAGACTTGGTATCTACGTAAATAAGTTTCTCATTAGGCTGTCGTGGATTATGTGAAAGGCATATAATCGAAATATACACTCCCTTGACCATGAAAATGCCGAAGTACATGAATTACTTGACATCCCTGCGTTGTGCATCTCCAATACTTATAACACTTTTAATGCTTGCACTATCTTTAATATTTATAATATTTCCCCACACACAGACTACATCAATCATATAAAGACTTTGCCACCAGATCTACCAACCTAACACTCTTATTTACCTACCTAAGTGCCTCTACCACACATATCTCTCTGCCACACTATATAAACAAGACGCACATGCGTGCCACACATATAACATTTGCACTATATAACCACTTATCTTCATGTTGTACTTTAACCTATATCTTTGATTTTTGATTGTACCTATTAATATAAATGTAATCTCGAAGTGTGTACTGCCACTCTAAATTTTGTAATGAATGTTGACCCACAATGTTTGAATATGTATCAATGTTTGAATATGTATTGGTATGTCTCTCGGCTGAAAAGGAGGTCATATAACCGTCCATGCATTAATAAATTGCTCCGAAGAATCCAAACCTCGGTTTGGAGGAAACAGCTGTAAGCACAATAATGTTTTGAACAGTTCTTTGATTCTTATATTTCATATATATATATATATGTATTTATAAAGAGATTGATATACAATATAACGATCATGTGGTCTCTATGATCGATATTTTATATATATATATATATATATATATATATATATATATATATATATATATATATATATATATATATATATATATATATATATATATATATATATATATATATATATGTGTGTGTCTGTGTGGATCTATGTATATATATATATATATATATATACATCTCTCTGTGTGTATATCTATGTGTATATATATATATATATATATATATATATATATATATATATATATATACACACACACACAGTCAACAGATATATACAATATACATAATCAACAGATATATATATATACACACACACACATAGTCAACAGATATATATATATATATATATATATATATATAGTCAACAGATATATACAATATACATAGTCAACAGATACACACACACACACACACACACAC
>OZ024763.1:26774137-26781637 GCA_964016885.1 Eledone cirrhosa | reverse complement strand
GGTAGTATAAGTGGTAGTGGTATTGGTGTAAGTGGTAGTGGAGGTGGTAGTGGTGTAAGTGGTAGTGGTGGTGGTAGTGGTGGTGGTAGTGGTGGTGGTGGTGGTAGTATAAGTGGTAGTGGTGGTAATATAAGTGGTAGTGGAGGTGGTAGTGGTGTAAGTGGTAGTGGTGGTGGTGTAAGTGGTAGTGGTGGTGGTGGTAGTGTAAGTGGTAGTGGTGGTGGTGTAAGTGGTAGTGGAGGTGGTAGTGGTGTAAGTGGTAGTGGTGGTGGTAGTGGTGGTGGTGGTAGTATAAGTGGTAGTGGTGTTGGTGTAAGTGGTAGTGGAGGTGGTAGTGGTGTAAGTGGTAGTGGTGGTGGTAGTGGTAGTGGTGGTGGTGGTAGTATAAGTGGTAGTGGTGTTGGTGTAAGTGGTAGTGGAGGTGGTAGTGGTGTAAGTGGTAGTGGTGGTGGTAGTGGTAGTGGTGGTGGTGGTAGTATAAGTGGTAGTGGTGGTAGTATAAGTGGTAGTGGTGTTGGTGTAAGTGGTAGTGGAGGTGTAAGTGGTAGTGGAGGTGGTAGTGGTGTAAGTGGTAGTGGTAGTGGTGTAAGTGGTAGTGGTGGTAGTATAAGTGGTAGTGGTGTTGGTGTAAGTGGTGGTGTAAGTGGTGGTGTAAGTGGTAGTGGTGTAAGTGGTAGTGGTAGTGGTGGTGGTGGTGGTGCTGCTGCTGTAACATTAGCGACATCAGCTCCATTACCAAATCTATTGTGATCAACTGAGTACACAATTAGTGAGTCTCTTGTGAAATACGGCGCTGTTGTCGCTACTGTCTCTCTCTCTCTGTCACACTGTCTCTCTCTCTCTCTCTCTCTCTCACACACACATACTGTCTCTCTCTCTCTTACACATTGTCTCTCTCTCTCTCTCTCTCACACACACACATACTGTCTCTCTCTCTCTCACACACTGTCTCTCTCTCTCTCTCTCTCTCACACACACATACTGTCTCTCTCTCTCAGTCACACTGTCTCTCTCTCTCTCTCTCTCACACACACTGTCTCTCTCTCTCTCTCTCTCTCTCTCTCTTTCTCTCACACTGTCTCTCTCTCACACACACTGTCTCTCTCTCACACACACTGTCTCTCTCTCTGTCACACTGTCTCTCTCTCTCTCTCTCACACACACACATACTGTCTCTCTCTCTCTCTCACACACACATACTGTCTCTCTCTCTCTCACACACTGTCTCTCTCTCTCTCTCTCTCTCACACACACTCTCTCTCTCTCTCACTCTCTCTCTCTCTCACTCTCTCTCGCTCTCTCTCTTTCTCTCACACTGTCTCTCTCTCACACACACTGTCTCTCTCTCTGTCACACTGTCTCTCTCTCTCTCTCTCTCTCTCTCTATCTATCTATCTATCTATCTCTTTGTCTCTCTTACACTGTCTCTGTCTCTCTCTCTCTCTCTCTATCTCTTTGTCTCTCTCACACTGTCTCTCTCTCTCTCTGTCACACTGTCTCTCTCTCTCTCTCTATCTATCTATCTATCTATCTATCTATCTCTCTGTCTCTCTCACACACTGTCTCTCTCTCTCTCTCTCTCTCTCTCTCTCACTGTCTCTCTCGCACACACACACTGTCTCTCTCTCTCTCTCTCACACACTGTCTCACTCTCTCAAACTGTCTCTCTCTCTCAGCCACACACACCCTCTCACATAAACACATACACTCTCCCTCACACACCTTCTCACACCACAAACACACACACACTCCTTCACACACACACACTCACACCCTCTAAGACAGTCTTTCTTTCCGTCAGACCCCCCCCTCTCTATGGAGCACTTGCTATACTTGTAGTTGTTGCAGTTGTTATCGTTGTTATTGTTGCTGTACTTGTTGTTATTGTTATCGTAGTACTTGTAGTTGTTGTTGTAGTTGTAGTACTTGTAGTTGTTGTTGTTGTTGTTGTAGTAGTTGTAGTTGTAGTTGTAGTAGTTGTACTTGTAGTAGTAGTTGTTGTAGTTGTAGTACTTGTAGTTGTTGTTGTTGTAGTTGTTATTGTAGTTGTTATTGTAGTTGTACTTGTAGTAGTAGTTGTTGTAGTTGTAGTAGTTGTAGTTGTAGTTGTTGTACTTGTTATTGTTGTAGTAGTTATCGTAGTTGTACTTGTAGTGGTAGTTGTTGTAGTTGTAGTACTTGTAGTTGTTGTTGTAGTTGTAGTACTTGTAGTTGTTGTTGTAGTTGTTATTGTTGCTGTACTTGCTGTAGTAGTTGTTATCGTAGTAGTAGTTGTTGTAGTTGTAGTACTTGTAGTTGTTGTTGTTGTAGTAGTTGTAGTAGTTGTTATCGTAGTTGTACGTGTAGTAGTAGTAGTTGTTATTGTAGTTGTAGTAGTAGTTGTTGTAGTACTTGTAGTACTTGTAGTTGTTGTTGTAGTTGTTATCGTAGTTGTATTTGTAGTAGTAGTTGTTGTAGTTGTAGCTGTTGTAGTTGTAGTTGTTGTTTCTGTTGTTGTTGTTGTTGTTTTTGTTGTTGTAGTTGTTTGTTGTTGTTGTAGTTGTTGTTGTAGTTGTCGTTGTTGTTGTTGTAGTTGTTTTGTTGTTGTTGTTGTTGTATTTGCCTCATTAAACACACTCCTCACATTATGTGGTTCTCTGTGAGCTTTTTTTAATCTCTTTTATTTTATAAGAATATCTATTTCTATCCAATGCTATTAATATAGGTTAGTTATGTTTCATATATATATATATATATATATATATATATATATATATATATAATTGAGGGTAATATATATATATATATATATATATATATATATATATATAATTGAGAGTAATATATATATATATATATATATATATACACACATTTATATATATAATTGAATGCAATTATAAAAAATATGTGTGCATATACATGGGTGTGCGTATATATATATATATATATATATATATACACATATAATTGAGTGTAATTATATAGAATATATATATATATATATATATATGTATATATATATAATTACACTCAATTATATGTGTATATATATATATATATATATATATGTATATATATATAATTACACTCAATTATATGTGTATATATATATATATATATATATATATATATATATATATATATATATACGCACACCCATGTATATGCACACATATTTTATATAATATATAAGTGGTAACACAACAGTTAGTTCACCATACCGAGAACAATTGTTTCACCTTAACGGATCCTCAGATTACGAGCTGAGGATCCGCTAAGGTGAAACAATTGTTCTTGGTATGGTGAACTAACTGTTGTGTTGCCACTTCTACCAAACTCGTCCCATGGACTGAGTGCTCTACCACTACGGATATTACCTTCCAGTGTTCTACCACTATATATATATATATATATATATATATATATAGTGACAAAGGCTTTCTATATATATAGTGACAAAGGCTAATGGGTCATCTCCGGGAGAGATGATCCCTTAGCCTTTGTCAAGGCAGAATTCTAGGAGAAGGAAAACTCTGATATAACACCTGCAACCCTGATGGTATCCAATGATGTTGACTTGTTCTTCTTTTTGGTAAATATCATCTTGGTAAAGAGAGTGGGACTGGCTTTGTGCAGTGCCTTTGCTCACTATAAAAGCTTCACGGCACAGGCATTGCTTTATATCTGGAGATTTCTCTGCACTTGTCGTCACATGGTACCATGGGCCCAGCACTATGTGTCAATAATTGTCACAAGTGTAGTGTTTGTACCAGAGTTTTCATGTCGCAGGCTGGACTAAAAAGTCACACTCGTTCAGCGCATCGGTAGGGGTTCTCCTACATGGATATAAAGTAGTGGCCGTACTCGAAAACGAGTTGGCAGCCACCATATATATATATATATATATATATATATATATATATAACGAAGGAAATGTGGTAAGGAACCAGATGGACCATAACGCACGAAAGTACTCAATACTTAGGGTAGTAGAGTGGGTAATAGGAACGAGTAGGACCCCGACGGCTGAGCTCAAGCCGTTTCGACGGCTAATTCTGGACTAAAATCAGAAGTCCAGAATTAGCCGTCGAAACGGCTTGAGCTCAGCCGTCGGGTTCCTACTCGTTCCTATATATATATATATATATATATATATATATATATATATATTCAGGTTTGAGGTTCACCACTGTATAGAGCTGGTCTATTCCGTATGGTCAATCGTAATGCAATAATATAGAGAGTACTCAACGTAAAGCAGTTCAACCGTCTTTGTTTTTGTAGTTGGTGGTGCTATTACGGAGTTAAATATTATAATGAAATGACAGGAGGCTGGATTTGTGTAAATCCTTGAAAGGTTTATTATACTATGATCATTTCAATGACCGGGTTCCGTATGAATCCGGTGATATCATCAGGTATTCGAAATATAATACGTGAATGTAATAGGTAAAATCCATGGGGCTGAAAATCGAGACCCGAGGGCGACCGCTATTCTGTTCCTTCAACCTCAGCCGGTCGCCCTGGAGTGACGTGGCTAAATTTTATAGTATGCTACTACCGGTCAGATGAACGAAAACAGAAAGTTTTCTTTTACCTTGTGTCATGGGATCGACGTTAACCTATGCTCCCATCTCTTTCTGTTTTCGTTCATCTGACCGGTAGTAGCATACTATAAAATTTAGCCACGTCACTCCAGGGCGACCGGCTGAGGTTGAAGGAACAGAATAGCGGTCGCCCTCGGGTCTCGATTTTCAGCCCCATGGATTTTACCTATTACATTCACGTATTATATTTCGAATACCTGATGATATCACCGGATTCATACGGAACCCGGTCATTGAAATGATCATAGTATAATAAACCTTTCAAGGATTTACACAAATCCAGCCTCCTGTCATTTCATTATAATTATATATATATATATATATATATATATATATATATATATATATATATATATATATATATATATATATATATATATATATATATATATATATATTTATATATATATTTATATATATATATATATATATATATATATATATATTTATATATATATTTATATATATATATATATATATATATATATATATATATAATATGAAGTATTTCATTAATACATACTATAAATATATGTATAAATTATATACGGACGCAGGTCTGTACACAGCAGATTTGTTCAACAGAAGCCTAGAGAGAGGAAGTGAAAAAGAGATATAGAGGAAGAACGATCGACCTCAGTATAAGACTGGTATTTTTTTATCGACCTCAATTGGGTGAAAGGTAAAGTTGACATCGACAGGATTCGAACTCAGAGAGCTGAGAGCCAGAACAAATACCGCAAAACATTCTATCTGATCTTCCAACGACTCAGCCAATTCGCCACCATTTATAACTCCTATGGGCCACATTGAGCCAATCCTCTGCGAAACGCGCGTAACAGGTCGATATGGAATAAATATTTTTCATATGTAAACGAAACTTCCTGGTTTTTTCTATTATATATATATAAATATCTATCTATCTAAGGCGGGTAAAATTCCCGAGATCCATGGACGAGTTCTCTCCAGCGGTCTCTGTCCCTTAATTATCGCTGCCATGTCCTGCGTCTCCAACAGAACAGTGTTTGTCCTTAGGGCATCAACATACGTTAACCTTGGTCTTCCTCTTCCTCTTCCAGTGTGTCCATATATATCTAAGGCGGGTAAAATTCCCGAGATCCATGGACGAGTTCTCTCCAGCGGTCTCTGTCCCTCATTATCGCTGCCATGTCCTGCGTCTCCAACAGAACAGTGTTTGTCCTTAGGGCATCAACATACGTTAACCTTGGTCTTCCTCTTCCAGTGTGTCCATATATATATAATTAAAGGTTAAACAAGGTCCAATGAATAAATCAATGAATAAAGTTTCACAATAGATTAGAAGCACTCCACAGATTTGGTTTTCCGGAGTTATTAATATTAATTCAAAATATTCACAAATATAGACAAATATAGAAAAAACCAGGAAGTTTCGTTTACATATGAAAAAAATATATATACACACACACTATTGAGGGAAAAGAATCTCTGCGAAAGCTCTATCCTATCCATCACAAAACATCATTATCAACGCCAACGCTACCACCACCACCAACACTACCACCACCACCAACACTACCACCACCACCAACGCTACCACCACCAACAACAGCACTACCACCACCAACGTTATCAACACCACCACTAACATTATCACCAATCAACAATAGCACTAACAGCACCAACACTAGCATCACCACCAACAACCAACAACAACAACAAAAACAAAATTACTAGTAACACCACCACCACCACCACCACCAACACCAACACCACAACCACTACCACCAACAACAACAACAGCAACATTATTATCACCACCATCAAGAAAGCAATATTACCACCTCCACCACCACCACCACCACCGCCGCCACCACCACCACCACCACCACCACCACCACCACCACCAACAACAACAACAACAACAACAACAACATTATTATCACGACAAACAACATTATCCCCACCACCACCACCACCATCAACAACAGCAACATTATCCCCACCACCACCACCACCACCACCAACATTATCCCCACCACCACCACCACCACCATCAACAACAACATCAACATTATCCCCACCACCACCACCACCATCAACAACAGCAACATTATCCCCACCACCACCACCACCACCACCACCATCAACAACAACAGCAACATTATCCCCACCACCACCACACCACCACCACCACCACCATCAACAACATCAACATTATCCCCACCACCACCACCACCACCACCATCAACAACAACAGCAACATTATCCCCACCACCACCACCACCACCATCAACAACAACAGCAACATTATCACCACCACCACCACCACCACCACACCACCACCACCACCACCACACCACCACCACCACCACCACCACCACCACCACCACCACCACCAACAGCAACATTATCCCCACCACCACCACCACCACCAACATTATCCCCACCACCACCACCACACCACCACCACCAACATTATTCCCACCACCACCACCACCACCAACAGCAACATTATCCCCACCACCACCACCACCACCACACCACCACCACCACCACCAACATTATCCCCACCACCACCACCACCACCAACATTATCCCCACCACCACCACCACCACCACCGCCAACAGCAACATTATCCCCACCACCACCACCACCACCACACCACCACCACCACCAACACCAACATTATCACTGCCATAGTTCTGCAATAATGTCTTCCCAATTGTGGCCTAATTTCTTTTACAGTTGCTATGACGACCACACTTCTGCAGACCATCCCGCCCCTCTCTCTCTCTCCACAATTCCTCTCACTCACTCACTCCCCCTCTCTCCTCTTTCTATAACCCTCTATCTTCCTCTCTTTCTCTCTCCATTTTTTAACAGTCCTCTCTCATTACGCCATTCTCACTCTCTCTCTCTCTCTCTCTC
>OZ024763.1:26761637-26764137 GCA_964016885.1 Eledone cirrhosa | reverse complement strand
TGTATTTTGTCTGATGAAGGCATACCAAAATTTAATGTGGTATCCCTGAAATATGTATAATGAAATAAATATGGTTTTATAAATATAGTTTCCATTTATTAATATCGTATATATATATATATATATATATATATAGCCAAGATATGTAAATTGTGGGCTGAACTACAAAAATAAAAAGAACTACATGCACATGTATTAGTATTATTAACATACACAGCAATCAAGCATGCATATATATATATATATATATATAGAGAGAGAGAGAGAGAGAGAGAGAGAGAGAGAGAGAGAACAGGTGTGTGTGTGTGTGTGTGTGTGTGTGTGTGTGTGTGTGTGTGTGTGTGTGTGTGTGTGTGTGTGTGTGTGTGTGTGTGCCTATGAATATATATATATATATATATATATATATATATATATATATATATATATATAATATGTGCGTGTGTGTGTGTGTGTGTATATATATATATATATATAGAGAGAGAGAGAGAGAGAGAGATAGATAGATAGATAGATAGATAGATAGATAGATATATTTCTTTATTAGCCACAGGGGCACAAAAGAAGGGGACAAATACAAAGGGGGAAGTTTACATACAATAAAAACGTGTAAAATGTTATCACAGATGGAATTTAAAAGTTAGTCGATTTTCCCCAATAGAGGGAGACAGTTTATATGGGTAACACAGACCCCCGAAAAAAATGTGCAACCCTCATCTCCAGGAGTACGAAGAGCTTGTACTCCTTTCCTCTCCTCCTCCTTTTCCTCAACCTACAGGCTGATATAGAGAGAAGGCCCATTCACTCGGGCCATTCTCGCCACTTTCACCCACCTTTCATAAAACTTGATGGGGTACAGCACCTCTCTCTCCATCCTGATTCTTCTTCCAAAGTGGTATTTGAAAAAAAGAATCAGTTGTTGGCCGGAGAGAAAGGTGTCTGACCTCAGCCCTTTCAACCTTGTCCACCATACAACCTCTTTCGCCATAGCTATCACACAAAGGAAAACCGCCTCTCCTTCGTTTTTGAAGGAGGGTGGCGGTTTGATCATGACAATGGACTCGGTGGTCAACTGGATTGGTCCCACCCGCGACAATAGTCGTTCTACATAGCCCCACAGGTCAGTGACGCCCGGGCAGTGTATGAATGCGTGCGCGACGGTTTCTTCGTCTCGCACGCACCTCGGACAGATCTTTTTTGCAGGGTCCCTGCCCGGGCGCCCATGTCTGTAGAGCTTGTCTCGAACTGGTAGAGCTCCTCGGTAGCACTGCCAGGCCAGGGACTTTTGGAAGTTGTCCGTCGGTCCCGGGCGGAAGGTCCTACCGAACAGACTGGCCAGTTCATCTTCCTCCACGCCTAGAGTTTCACCGAGCGCGTCGTCGCACTTGCTGCGGACCAACCCTCTATAGAATGACGAAGTGGAGTCTCCACTGATCGCCGGGTCCGCCTGTCAGAGGGCTGTGAGCGCCTGAGCACATTCGATGTGCCAGTCGCCCATTTTCCTCGGTCTCTGCTTGACCCAGGACTGCAGCTCGGTCAGCGAGACGAGTCGTGGGAAGGCTCGCCTCACGAACGGGGCCCACACCGGTTGTCCGGTGAGGAATACGTAGAGATGCCGCAGCCTGAGCGCGTGTTTGCGCATCGTCAACCACGGCATCCCCAGCCCTCCGTTAGAAGGGTGTTGGCAGCAGATGGATCCTCTTACCAAAGATAGATAGATAGATAGATAGATAGATAGATAGATAGATAGATAGATAGATTTCTTTATTAGCCACAGGGGCACAAAAGAAGGGGACTAGATAGATAGATAGATAGATAGATGGATACACACACAAGATGACTCCCGTCGATTGACACGATGTGGAGGTATGGGAAGGGTGTTACATTTGATATTACAGTTTCAAAATGGCCGACAATTTCATCATCTTTTTAGTTAAGCACACCGTTGTTATGTTACATCAGTGGTGGTGGTGGTGGTGGTGGTGGAGGTGGGTTAGGTCGTGGTGGTAGTAGCGTTGGTGGTGGTCGTGGTGGTGGTGATGGCTTTGGAGGTGGTGCTGGTGGAGGTGTAATGTAATGCGATGTGGTGTAGTGTAGTGTACTCGTACTGTGGTGGATGTGATTGGTGTGGTGGGACGTAGTGTAGTGCGGTGTGGTGTGGTGTGGTGTGGTGTGGTGTAGTATGGTGTGGTGTGGTGTTGTGTGGTGTGGTGCGTTGTGTAGAGCGGTACGGTGTGTAGAGCAGTGTGGTGTGGTGTGGAGCAGTTTGGTGTGGTGTGATGCGGTGTGATGTGCTGTGGCGTAGTGTGGTGTGGTGTGTAGTATTATGTAGCGGTGTATGATGCGGTGTGGTGCAGTGTGGTGTACTGGCGGTGTGTGGTGTGGTGTGGTGTAGTATGGTGTACTATGGTGTGGCGTAGTGTGGTGCGGTGTAGTATGGTGTGGCGGTGTGTAGAGCAGTGTGGTGTGGAGGTAGCAAGGGAAGTTCGCCTCAGTTGCC